>NIVC01002898.1:0-102500 GCA_002269645.1 Macrostomum lignano
CCAGCAGCTTCCTGCGGAGCTGCTCGGAGCTGCAGCCGGCGATCAGCTGGTCACGGATCAGCGAGTCCCGGAGGCCTTCGAATTTTGCAACAGTCCGCGGTGTTGTTGAGCCGCCGCAGCCAGTCGTCCAGGGACTCTCCGGTGAAGGGCAGGTTGAGCTGGCTGGTGAAGTGCTCATTGAGAGCCTTGATGAGCTTGTCGACGTCATCATCGGTGACGGCGAGTCCGGCTGCAACGGCCTGCAGGTCCTCGCCCGCTGTGTATAGAAGGAGTTGGCGAAGTCGCTTCTTGTCAGAGATATCAGCAGCTGCGGCGAACAGCTGGAACTGAGCCAGCACTTGCTCCACTTCGTATGTGCCGCATGGGGCTCCTCGCGCAAGTTCAATGTGGGCGGTATGGGTAGGCTTGCTTGCGACGCCATTGTAGTGCGCTTGTGTGCTGAGAAAATCATGGTCTCATGGACCGTATATTTGAGCTACTATATAGTATCACTGCCGACGTGCGGCTACAATGTTACGCAATAGTTGAGGGACAAGTCAGTGCACGTTGGTCGAGAGGGCTATAGTTATTCATCACAGAAGAGTAAAGGCATAGACTGGGCGTACACTACAGATGTAATGAAATTAAGATGCACTGATGTCGAACTATTTAATTTCTGTGTCGCCGTTGCCCTTGTCTGTCCGGCAGCCCGTGGGCTAGCCTTGAACACTCGCGGGACGTGTACCCCAAGGGTCGGCTTGCTTGGGCAGCTTGGACGAAGAACGCGGCTGCCTGAGGCAGATATAAGACGCGCGGATCTTCTCCAGCCATTCCTGTCTAAATAGAGATGGCAGGTGGAGGTCGTCGCAGGCCTTAGCCCGGAGGCCTGACCTGTCTCACATCCTCCTGGCATGCTGCCCGAGCCTTCGCGAGCGGGCTGGACGCCTCGACGGATGAATCACCCGTGGGCATCGCAGCGTTGAGCTGACCGACGCTAGACGCCTCGACGGATGAATCACCTGTGGGCATCGCAGCATTGAGCAGCTTGACGCTAGACGCCTCGACGGATGAATCACCCGTGGGCATCGTAGCGTTGAGATGTTCGAAGCTAGACGCCTCGACAGATGAATCACCTGAGGGCATCGCAGCGTTGAACTGCTCGACGATAGACGCCTCGACGGACATCGCGTCCGTGTGCGTCGCAGCGTTAATACTTACGGAACTGGGATTTCCATCGGTTGAGAATCGGCTTTAACCGAATCTGCAGCTCCGGATCATTCAGAGGCGGGAATCCAGGAGCGTTCGACAATTCCTGGAGCAACCTCTTCTTGGAGGGTTTCACAGGATTTTCGCTTGTCATCCCATACGATCGGGCAAGCTTGTCAACTAGGCCATGCATGCGCTCACCAAGGTCGCAGTCTAGAAGCTGCATTGAAGCAGCCTTCCGCTGGGCCCTTATCGAGAGCGGCAACTTCGGAACTCTTGCCAAGTCGACTTGGCGACCAGAGTGTGAGTTCCCTACTTGACTCACGGACGGCCCAATGTCGCTGTCGCTGTCATCTGGAGCATCTTCTGAGCGGCTCGATTGCTTTTCCGGTGACTCGTCATCGCTGTCATCATCGCGATGAGGTCCAGGAGACGATTTCCTTATCGTCGAAATGTCGTCCAGGAAACGAGACAAAATCGTCGATGCACCCGCGCACGCACCACTTGGTCCAGCTTGCATGTTGAGTCGGAACCGACTTTTCCACCGGTTGAGAGTCGGCATTAACAAAATTTGCAGCTCCGGATCATTCAGAGGCGGGAATCCAGGAGCGTTCGACAATTCCTGGAGCAACCTCTCCTTGGAGGGTTTCACAGGATTTTCGCTTGTCATCCCAAACGATCGGGCAAGCTTGTCAACTAGGCCATGCATGCGCTCACCAAGGTCGCAGTCTAGAAGCTGCATTGAAGCAGCCTTCCGCTGGGCCCTTATCGAGAGCGGCAACTTCGGAACTCTTGCCAAGTCGACTTGGAGACCAGAGCGCGAGTTCCTTTCATGACTCGCAGACGGCCCGATGTCGCTGTCGCTGTCATCTGAATCATCTTCCGAGGCGCTCGAGTGCTTTTCCGGTGACTCGTCATCGCTGTCATCATCGCGATGAGGTCCAGGAGACGATTTTCTTATCGTCGATGCACCCGCGCACGCACCACTTGGTCCAGCTTTCATGTTGGGATGATCACTTAGACGAAGGTCTTCGACGATAACAAGAGACTCATAATCAATGTCATCTTCATCTTCCTCAATGCGATCGCACTCCATATTGTAAGGAAATTGCGTTGAAAAAAATAGAAAATTTGAAAGAAACTTTAGAAAGATAGGGCCCAGAATCTGCAGGGAAATCTATTTTATAGCTGGAGCCAGGAGGACTTGGGAGCCTGGGAAATTTCGGAGCCCTTAAGACTCTCCAAACAGGCTTGAGAGTCAAGAGGATTTGGGAGCCTGGGAGGTTTCGGAGCCGGGGATGTTTCGAAGCCTGAAAGGTTTCGGAGCCTGGGAGGTTTCAAAGCCCTAAAGACACTCCAAAGAGGCTTCAGAATCTAGAGGATTTGGGAGCATGTGAGGTTTCGGAGCCTGAGAGGTTTCGGAACCTGGGATGCAATTCGATGTATTTCGACGCGTAGAGTAGGAACTTGACGGTCTCGAGACTGTCCGACGCAAGCTAAACAATCTACAACCGTTTTGCCTCTAAAAAACCTGCTATCATATTCTGTAAGTAGTATAGAATGTTTTAGCTGTTTGATTTCGACTGGCCGACCGGCCCACTATGTAGTCCAGGCTGTCATCCTCCGAACGAAGCCTCACACGTCGCTAGTTGTGCTTCCGCTGTCGACTGGCAGCCGTTGCCACAAAGTGTAATAATTCCCTCAATATTTTTAGGGCTTGAGGGGCACGTTTTCAAGCCTACAGCTTCGGCGCTATTGACGCCAAAGTGGCGCCGCTTACGTCAGACGATAGGATATTTATTAAAGTGTCTATAGACGCTCGCGTCGCGCCGGTAGATGCCACCGTTCTTTTTTGGCAACGCGCCAAGTAAAGCGTAATAATTCCCTCAGTTGTTTAATAGCGTTTTTCAATGCTAATTATTGCGCAACAGACTGGCCCCATACAGTGGCCTATTGACCCCGGATCTGGACAAAGATCGCTTCTACATTTTTTCCAGAGTACAGGGAGTAAAGTCCGGCCGAGATCCATCAAAATTAAGGGGCAGTCGGAAATCACTTTTGTGACCGATGGGGCGCCAAAAATGCCAGTCTAGACAGGCCTGTTTAGCTCAACTTTGACTGGCTGCCAGTTGAGAACGGTTGAGTCTGGGCAAGTGAGAATTTAAGAAGTAATAGAGCATCCATCGATGCGTCGGATGCTGTTTGTCTAATCAATAGATGTGCTACCGTTTCCGACTGGCAGCCGTTGCCGCAAAGTGTAATTGCCCCCTCACCGTTTCAGCGCCTGGAGATACGCTGGACACTTTGAGTGCGATTAGCCAGCCTTCTGGGTATTTCCAGATGTTCTTAGTGTCGTTGGAAGGCCCTAGTGATGCTCTATTGCATTCATCGGAATTGGGTGCCACCTGCTCGTGGTAGATTCCGCCGCGACAGACGGACTTCCCGAAAGTGGCCAGTCGATCCCATAGACCTCGAAGTACGAGCTACAAAATTTTGGCAGAAGCACTTTGAAAAAAGCAAAGAAACCTAGTCCGATGTATTTCGACACGTAGAGTCGGAATGTGACGGTCGCGAGACTGTCCGACGCAAGCTAAACTATCTTCAGCCGTTTTACACCAAGAAACCCGCTACTTGCTACTATAAGTAGTATAGAAGTTTTTAGCTGTTCTATTCTTTCTGGCCGACCAGCCCACTATGTAGCCCAGGCTGTCCTCGCTCTAACGACGCCTCACACGTCGCTAGATGTGCTTTCGCTCTCGACTGGCAGCCGTTGCCACAAAGTGTAATAATTCCCTCAATATTTTTAGGGCTTGAGGGGCAAGTTTCCAAGGCTCCAGCTTCGGCGCTATTGGCGCGAAAGTGGCGCCGCTACCGTCAGACGATAGGGTATTCATTAATGATCAATAGCTCGCGTCGCGCCGGTAGATGCCAACGTTCTCTTTTGGCAACGCGCCAAATAAAGCGTAATAATTCCCTCAGTTGTTTAATAGCGTTTTTCAATGCTAAATATTGTGCAACAGACTGGCCCCATAGAGTGGCCTATTGACCCCGTATCTCGACGAGGTTCGCTTCTACATTTATCCCAGAGTACAGGGGGTCAAGTCCGGCCGAGATCCATCAAAATTAAGGGGCAGTCGGAAATCACTTTTGTGACCGGTGGGGCGCCAAAATTGCCAGTGTAGACAGGCCTGTTTAGCTCAACTTTGACTGGCTGCCAGTTGAGAACGGTTGAATCTGGGCAGGTGAGAATTTAAGTAGTAATAGAGCATCTATTGATGCGTCGGATGCTGCTTTTCGCATCAATAGATGTGCTACCGTTTCCGACTGGCAGCCGTTCCCGCAAAGTGTAATTACCCCCTCAACGTTGCGCAGCTTGACGCTAGACGCCTCGACGAATAAATCATCCGTGGGCATCGCAGCGTTGAGTTGCTCGAAGCTAGACGCCTCGACGGATTAATCTTCCGTGGGCATCGCAGCGTTGCGCAGCTTGACGCTAGACGCCTCGACGGATGAATTACCCGTGGGCATCGCAGCGTTGAGATTCACGGAGCTAGACGCCTTGACGGATGAATCACCCGTGGGTCTAGGTTAGTCTTGTTTTGGCTGACACTAGTCTTTTAGCCATGGGTACTGTCTTAGTACCTTTGGGCGGCTCTCGCCGTAATCAAAGAGGAGTTCCTCGCCTGCCTTTATGTCGCGAGCGGCCTGGAAGGCTAGCTGGGGCTTGTCGCCTACATCAACCACAGTCGGCTTTAAGTTTTCTTTCGGCTGACTATGATTGATGTAGCGTCCGACATACTCAGTCGTGTCGGTAGCATCGACGCAGAAGGCTCGGCCTCGCCAGGAGAAAAAGAAAAGGAATGAGCAAGTCTTCCCTTGATCTAGAAGTTGCTGCTCCCGTTCGAGGCGGGCTTTTTGCCCTTGGATCATGTGTCCGCCGTAGCAGCAGACAATGACGCCTTTTGCAAGGTTGATCCGGGCAAAAGCGCCCAGGCCCTCAGCATCAACGCTACCGGTCCGGACCACGACATTACCGGACTGTATCAACGTCCGGCGCCACAGGTCGGCCTGTACGATCTGCCTCACTGACGCGATACCGGACGGCAGGGACCGGTCTTCACTTCCCCGGCTAGCTCGACCGTAGGGCGTCACATGAGGGACCGGTATGCGCGCCCCTTCCGGCGTGATAATAACGTCATTAACAACTGCCTCGCAATGAGCGGTCTCCATTGCAGGCGAAGGCACTGTCGGAGAGGCGGCAGCGTGGCCAGAAGACTGCGCCGGTGCTCTTCCGGTGACGTTAACCGGCGTTCTGGTCACAGGGGCATCTTCTGCTTCGGCTTCTCGCTGGAGCCAAATGCTAAAGGGAATCTGACAAATAAGATAAAAGACATACTCATAATACTATATCGCGTTTGTACTACTCGAACATGCATTGAAAGCTGCAGGTGACCCAACTCTAGCCTGTTAACTAATTTCACTGAATAATTAACTAACTAACTAACTACCTAACTAACTAACTAACTAACTAACTAACTAACTAACTAACTAATGCACTAAATAAATACTGAATAACGAATTAATTAACTTACTTTCATTAAATGTAACCGAAGCCTAACCATAACCAAATTTTGATTTGATTTACCTCATCGCGCTTCTCCGGTACAGCGGCAGCAGCTGAGGCGGCGCCAGCGATTGAAGCGGCGGCAGCTGAGGAGGCGTCAGCGATTGAAGCGGCGGCAGCTGAAGCGGCGTCAGGGATTGAAGCGGCGGCAGCTGAGGCGACGTCAGGGGTTGAAGCGGCGGCAGATTCCGGCATCCTTTCTAGCAACACGGCTGGGTTGGTGTTGATTTCATGCCGAATGCCGTAAAAGGCCAGCAGCCGCAGGCGCTCCAACCTCGCCTCTGCCCTAGCCCTTGCCTCAGTGACGGCTGCCCGGCCGACTTCAAACTCCATGCCGTTGTGCTTCTGCCGCATATGCTGGCGCATGTTGGTGGCAGCGAATGTGTCGCATAGTTGGCACAGCTTGAGATCATTTTTGCGGTGCCAACGTCTGTACACTATGTACGCTTCGACACTATCGAACTCAGCTGCGTGACAGTTTCGACCATGTGGAAGGAGTTTGTCGGCGCGATTCGTTTCGAAGTCGCAAATCGGGCAATTTAGACGATCCATAATATTCAATTTAATTTCAATTGCTAGTAAAATATTCTAGTATTTCTCGTACAAGTCAAATGAAATATGAAAGAGAGGCAAATGAAACTTTGAGTATTACAAAAATTGAAAACTGAAAAAGCATAAGCCAGTATAAGCCAGCTCACGTCCTTATATACCATACTTTTCGGAGGCTCCCAAATCCTCTAGACTCTCAAGCCTCTTTGGAGAGTCTTAAGGTCTCCAAAACCTCCCAGGCCCCGAAACCTCTCAGGCTCCGAATCCTCCCAGGCTCCGAAACATCCCAGGCTCCAAAATCCTCAACAAATCTGCAAATCCTCCCAATCCTCATCCAAAACAAATACACCTAGTCCGATGCATTTCGACGCGTAGAGTCGGAATGTGACGGTCTGGAGACTGTCCGACGCAAGCTAAACTATCTTCAGCCGTTTTACACCTAAGAAACCCGCTACTTGCTACAGAAAGTAGTATAGAAGTTTTTAGCTGTTCTATTCTGACTGGCCGACCAGCCCACTATGTAGTCCAGGCTGTCATCGTTCTAACGACGCCACACACGTCGCTAGATGTGCTTCGGCTGTCGACTGGCAGCCGTTGCCACAAAGTGTAATAATTCCCTCAATTTTGTTAGGGTTAGAGGGGCATGTTTCCAAGGCTCCAGCTTCGGCGCTATTGGCGCCAAAGTGGCGCCGCTATCGCCAGACGATAGGGTATTTATTAAAGTGTCTATAGACGATCACGGCATGCCGGTAGATGCCACCGTTCCTTGTTGGCAGCGCACCAAGTATAGCGTAATAATTCCCTCAGTCGTTTTATAGCGTTTGCCTAGGCTAAGTATTGCACAACAGACTGGTCCCATAGAGTGACCTATTGACCCCGGATTTCGGCGTGGATCGCTTCTACATTTATCCAAAAGTACAGAGGATCAAGTCCGGCCGAGATCCATCAAAATTAAGGGGCAGTCGGAAATCACTTTTGTGACCGATGGGGCGCCAAAAATGCCACTCTAGACAGGCCTGTCTAGCCCAACTTTGACTGGCTGCCAGTTGAGATCGGTTGAGTCTGGGCTGGTGAGTATTCTGGAAGTGATAGAGCATCTATCGATGCGTCGGATGCCGTTTGTCTCATCAATAGATGTGCTACCGTTTTCGTCTGGCAGCGCTTCCCACAAAGTGTAATTTTCCCCTCACCGTTACTGTGCCTGTAGGTTTCCTGAGACTTTCAATGCACTTTGCCAGGCTTCTGGTGGGTATTTCCGGACGTTCTTGGTGTCGTTGGAAAGCCCTAGTGATGCTCTATCGAACTGCATTCATCGAATTAGGTGCCACCTGCTCGTGGTAGATTCCGCCGCGACAGACGGACTTCCCGAAAGTGGCCAGTCAATCCCTTAGACCCCAAAGTACAAAATTTTGCCAGAGACACTTTGAAAAGAGACACCTAGTCTGAAATTTTGCATTTTCCACTGGCTTTTTTCTATGGAAACTCTATCTTTTGATTGTACTGAAGTGGGATTGGAGGCACATATTACTTAGAGTAGGCGTTGTAGAATAGGAGGGATGAAATGAAATGAAGGTGTACTGATGTCTAACTATTTAATTTCTGTGTCGCCGTTGCCCTTGTCTGTCCGGCAGCCCGTGGGCTAGCCTTGAACACTCGCGGGGACGTGTACCCCAAGGGTCGGCTTGCTTGGGCAGCTTGGACGAAGAACCGCGGCTGCCTGAGGCAGATATAAAACGCGCGGATCTTCTCCAGCCATTCCTGCCTAAATAGAGATGGCAGGTGGAAGGCGTCGCTGGTCTTAGCCCGGAGGCCTGACCTGTCTCACACCCTCCTGGCATGCTGCCCGAGCCTTCGCGAGCGGGCTGGACGCCTCGACGGATGAATCACCCGTGGGCATCGCAGCGTTGAGATGCTTGAAGCTAGACGCCTCGACGGATGAATCACCTGTGGGCATCGCAGCGTTGAGATGTTCGAAGCTAGACGCCTCGACGGATGAATCATCCGTGGGCATCGCAGCGTTGAGATGTTCGAAGCTAGACGCCTCGACGGATGAATCACCCGTGGGCATCGCAGCGTTGAGATGCTCGAAGCTAGACGCCTCGACGGATGAATCACCCGTGGGCATCGCAGTGTTGAGCTGCCCGACGATGGACGGATGGATACATCGCAGCTCTTGTGACTCAGAAATGGCCTCGCTGGCTCGGGTGCTCCAGCTGGCTTGTCTGGCCACGGTTTATGTAGACGCGCAGATACTCTAAGTACTCAAGAAACAGTTTGCGGCAGCGAGCTACAAACGGTTTCCCGCGGAGCTGCCTAGCATCAGCAGTAGGATGCTGCTTTGAACAGTGCTTTTTTAAGCTAGTTTCGGAGACGAAAATGCAAAAAGGGCACAAAAGAAGCCCTTGTCTTTCCTTTTCGCAATTCGTCTTGGCTTTAGCCTCATAAAGAGACAGGCGCTTAATCGCCTCTAGCCGCACTGGGTGTGTCTCGTTATGTTTGGAATGGCAATGCTGCTTAATTACGTCACTCCGAACTTTGGAGGAGCAGAGGGGGCACGTGCGCATTGCACCATGGCCTCCACGCTGACCTGCTCCGCGTGAGGACGTGGCAGCACTTTCCTGATTTTCATCAAGGAACTCCTGAATTACTGCATCAATATATGTGTGCACGCCATTTGGGTCGAACTCACTGCCCTCTGAAGCATCAAATGGCCTCACACAAGGTGGGTCCGATGAATTGGTAATTGTGGCACCTTCGCTATACAGGAGCTCCAGAAATCCACCTGGCATGGGTGCCTCAGACATGGGAACCTCATCAGCCGACAGATCGACTGTGGGTACCTCCATGTAGGGCACATCAGCGAGGGCGGCAGAGTCAGGAGCCTCAGGGATGCTTATGATCATGGGCTCGTCAGGCACATAAGACATGGGCAGCCCAGGCATGAGTATCTCATCAGCCGACAGATCGACTGTGGGTGAATTCATGTAGGGTACATCAGGCGCCTCAATGATGTTAAAGAACATGGGCTCCTCAGCGCTTGGGCCGATCGTAGCCACCTCCGCGGGAACGCCAATGTCCTCATCAATCAAAAAAGCAATTAACTGATCAAAGGCTTGATCGTCCATAATGCGTTAGGTAAAATAATAAGCAAACAATAATCAAACAAAATTCAGGCTGCCATCTGCGTCAACGGTTGCCAAGTGCGCCGAATAGATTTCGGATTTCCATCGCCTAATAGGATTTCCCTAGCCCATAGACCATAGAAGATATGAACATTTATCATGCGGCACTAGCGTGACAGATTTCCCTTATGCACATATACAAGCCATAGAGTGGCTGACGCGTTTGGCTGACGCGTTTGGCTGATGCACTTGGCTGACGCGTTTGGTTGACGCGTTTGGTTGACGCGTTTGGTTGACGCACTTGGCTGACGCGTTTGGCTGACGCGTTTGGCTGACGCGTTTGGTTGACGCGTTTGGCTGACGCAATTGGCTAACGCGCTTGGTAAGTACGAGTGGGCTTGGTTGACACACATGGAAGGCGCACTTGGGCTTGTTTGAAGCGCTTGGCTGACGCGTTTGGCTGACGCGTTAGGCTGATGCAATTAGCTGACGCGTTTGGCTGACGCGCTTGGCTGACGCATTTGGCTGACGCGTTTGGCTGACGCGTTTGGTTGACGCGCCTGGCTGACGCACTTGGCTGACGCGTTTGGCTGACGCGCCTGGCTGAAGCACTTGGCTGACGCGTTTGGCTGACGCGCTTGGTTGACGCGCCTGGCTGACGCACTTGGCTGACGCGTTTGGCTGACGCGCTTGTCTGACGCGCTTGGCTGACGCATTTGGCTGACGCGTTTGGCTGACGCGTTTGGCTGACGCGTTTGGCTGACGCGCCTGGCTGACGCGCTTGTTCCATATATTAGATATTAGACAAGCAAATGAGAACCCTGTGCAAATAGTAAAAGCGTGTCTGACATATTAAGCTTTTAGTCTATTTATTCTATTTAGCTCCATAAAAGAAAAGTTTCTTTTAGGGCCACGGCCGCCTTACCCCCCTCTGGCTACGCCCCTGCTACAGAGCAATCCTATTTACTATTTACAGCCGGTCCGAGTACTGCAGGAAAAGAAGGCGATTTTTTGATCAGTTATTGTATATGTGTGCACTAAATGACCAGCTTATTACAATGTATACTTATGTTATTAAATGTTCAACTATCATATCTAAAATCAATTGCAGAAACCAATGTATATAATATTAGACTCACTGGGTCCAATCCGACGGCCAGTCGGCTGGCCCTGTCCAGCCGGTCACTCCAGCGGCCGGCGGCCCGACGCGCGTCGGCCAAGTCGCGATCGATGGCCCGATGTTGGCCGGGTGTCGTCGGGCCGTAGGCGCCAGCCGCCAGGGCCACCGCCTCCGCCTCCACCTCCTTGACGGCCGCGGCCGCCAATTGCCACATACAAAAATATACTTACTGTCAACAACTAGCTATTAAGAGAGGAACTGATTAAGATAAAAATATCTGCTAGCTCCTTTTTTGCACTATTTCATATTCAGTCTTGTATTGACTGGGATAGTTAAATTAATTGGAAAAATAATATATACATCTAATCTAAAAAATACATAATCTGTTAATATGCTGCTGCTGCTGATGCTGTTATAAATGCTATTATAGATGCTGTTGCTGCTTCTGTTGTTACTGCTAATACTGCTGCGAAAAAAATTTCGCTAACCAATCAAGAAAACAATCAATCGCGTATGGGATCACCTGTTAGATCTCGAACAGGCTCGCACGTCCCGTCACAGTCGTACGTCCCATATAGCGGATGCCCAACGCACAGCATCGTGACGAGTCGACCTTGCAACACGTGACCATGCCGAAGACGTCTCCGTACTTCGGGGTCGTACGCATTCACAGGGTCGTGACCAGCCAGAATGAGTAGTCTGTCTCGCCAATGGTGACTCACTATCGATTGATACTTCTGGTTGACATTGAAGGTGTCCCCATTGATCAACCGTAGAAGCGGAACCTGATAAACAATACACATTCACGTACATCATTATCAACAATATTGATAATTTACATTAATTTGTATAATTTATTATCAACAAGCTATATATGTACTAATTTACTCACCATGGCGTCAGACTTAGGATCGAACAGCTCTGGTCGAACCTCGTCAATGAACATGACACGATGTACAGTGATGTCCAACGGATCGAATAGAAACGTGTTGGCTGTAGTTCGTGACGGGACTATATTGACAACACGAGTTTCACCGCAATGCGCAGCTACGCTATGAGTTTTGCCAACACCAGGTGGCCCCCATAGGTACACCACACCTTTACGTTGGCGAAGAGCTGCGCACACGGCTCGCATCGTTGGACATCCGCGTCGTTCATGTAGCGGTCTGTCGACATGTTATACATCAGCGTCGGCGGAAGCGGCGGCGACGGCGGCATTGTTGGCGGGGGCGGCGGCGGTGGCGGCGTTGTCAGTGGCGGCGGCGGCGGCGTCGGCAGCAGCATTAGTCAGATTATTAGCGTCAGTCTCGCGTTCATTGGTCTGACTGTCAACACCAGTCGCGTTGTTGTCATCACTAGATACGTCGTGGATGGTGCGATCGCGTGTATGCCGATTTATAAAATGAGCACAACACGCACAACCAGTGAGACGCTCTAGATTAATTCGACGTATCTTTTGTACGCGTTGAAATGGACGAATCATCTCGTGCTTACAAGAAACGTGGCGCATCAGAAAATCGTCCTCTGGAGGTGGTGACTACTAATTCGCTATGATTTTCAATCCAATGATACGCTGACACGAGCATGCTACAGTCGGACATATTTACATTACGTAGCATGGCGCCGCCATCGTGTCTTGTAACTGAGGCTAACGCATTCTTGAAATTTCGGACGCCGGCGATAAGGATTCGGCAATTGGTGTCGCTTACTATATATACTGTATATTCGGGTCTGTAGACAGTATCTGGTGAATGATGGTATATAACTGGTAGCCAGACATGTTGCGTGGTGTTCGCATGTACAACGTAACTCCGCACTAGTTATAATCCAGATCGTCTTCGGCCACATGCTTAGATTGCCTGTGACGATTAAGTGTCTTATGTATCAGTTCATCGTCATCCAGCATGTTGGGCGAATTTCCGGTTAGATTGGCGACAACAAGTGCATTACAGTGACCGCGCAATGCCATGCAGAGTCGCACTTTAAGCTGGTCAGCATCAAGCACACCGGACAGTTCCACGACGTGGTGTATCTGAGTGCGTAACGGTCTTCGCTTGAAAACGCGTTAAGTGGTTCGACGTCCCGATTTCTATGGAAACGTATTGGCCCGGAGGCTAGTGCATATCCGGGTTGTACATCCCTTGGGACAGTCGGACGCGCGTTTCTATTGGCATACGCGGCGGTGTTAGCGGCTAGATTGGCTGCAGCAGTCAAACTGATGTCATCGACAGACAACTGTGTCAGCGATTGACTACTGATTGACAATGAGTCATTCGCCGCCGCCGCCGCCGCCGCCGCCGCCGCCGCCGCCGCCACCGGTGTCATAGTCGCTGCCAACTCAGCCGTCGCCGCCGCCGCCGCCGACTCATTCGCCGCATCGCTAGTCGTCGCAGCCGCCTCCAAACCAGGTGTCGCGTCTGGTACAGTCAGCGACGCACCTGTTGTTGATGGCGACTGTACAAGCTTTGCCCTCGCCTCATCCCTCGCTCGTATCGCCGCCAATGTCCTGTCTTTCATTGTCGCCGCATTCGCCGCTGCTGCCGCCGCAATCGAGACAGACGCCTGGCGTGACAATGCGTGCGCCCGGATACGATCGGTCGTATGCGAACTAACAGAACTGCTAGAGTCACTGCCGCTAGACAATCTCGTCCGAATTGGTCCACGGACGTATGATTTGGTCGTCAGATTGGGCGCGCCTATTGTACTGGACGCATCAGACTGCTGCGTATCGTCCGGCAACTGTCCAGTGTGTCGTTGATAGGGCGACGGAATTGCGCTCGACAACTGTGACAAATATGTATCTGATACAATTTCGCGTCGGAGCGCATTATCTGTTGACGTCGCCTTTTACGACACGGTTTTGCTCGTCGGCGAAGCAAACGACGCGCCATCTTGAACACGCGGCCCTGTGATAATTATTTGAAAAAAGGCGCTTATTTATACATTTAAACCAAACAATAATTGTTTCATTCAACAAGTCAATCAATCAATCAATCAATCAATCAATCAATCAATCAATTCAAATGCGCATGTATAACAGATCTGTGTCTATCAATCAGTTGAACTAGTTAAGCTTAGATATATCGATTAAATATAATCGCTTTCCACTTACTTTTACTGCCATTATTGGAGGCCGATTCTACATCGCGCATGTCATCATCGTCGCGTAATAACTGACTGTTGACCGACGAGATAGACACGTTGATGAAGTCACTCGCCGCGACGGACGCTTGTTTTGGAGTCGATGCTCGACAAAACTCGTCAATGAGGTCGAGATTGTTGCAACTGGAGAAAATGTGGCTACAATTCCGGTCGCATGTTCATCCACGTCTATAGTGCTGTCACGCAACATAAACGGTGTATGAGCGGACACATCTGGCGTAGGAGTGTGCGACTTTGACAATGTCGATGGTTCAACAGCAGCCTCAGCATCAACAGTCTCGGCATCAGCAGCCTCAGCATCAACGACATCAACAGCATCGGTAAAAGCAGCAGCAGCAGCAGCAGCATTATCAGCATCAGCAGCAGCAGCATTATCAGCATCAGCAGCAGCAGCATTAGAATCTGCTGCTTCAGCAGCAGTAGCAACAGCAACAGCAGCGTCGGCATCAGCAGCAGCAGCAGCAGCAGTAGTAGTAGCGTTGGCATCGTCACCGTCCATGGTGGCCTCGCGAGCTTCTTGCACTTCAGCTGCATCGTTTGCACTGCCTGCCGACGTACTATTCTATGTATGCACCAGTTTGTCGTACAAGTTGTTGACAATGTCCGCTAAGCGAAACGGTGCTGTTCGTTTAGCAGCATCTCCACAACCTGTAACAGTATTCAGGTGCTGTATCAGCAACAAAAACAACAACCTGGTCGCCTTCGTCTTGCTTTTTGTCGATGATTGTTCGACCAGACAAGGCGTCGGCGCTTGTACTCGATTCTGCTGCCGACAGTTGTTGATCCGGTCGCAGTCTCGTTCCGTCCATACTCAAGTCGAGAGGCTGCACCTGCTCAGCATATTGCAGTCGCTCGTCTTCGGTGTTTTACGAGTCTTTGTCGACATTCACAACAGCTGCGTCGGTGGTGGCGATGGCACGCATTTTAAGATCTAATGGTTGATCATAGATGGCAGCCGAGTGCACACTAAGATCCATCGGTAGATCTTGATCAGCAACAGCGGTAGCTGTAGCAGCAGCAGTAGCAGCAATGTCGTCAACGTTGTTGTTGCTGTTGTTGTTGTTGTTGTTGATGATGATGCTGATGTTGTTGTTCTGTTGCATATTGTAATAGGTAGATAAATAGAATATTGAATAAAGATTTAGAGAATCAAAAATTTAATCAATCTGATTGAGTTCTAACTAGTTGAGCTTTAAGTAAGAAGCTACTTTCAACAATTAGTCAGATATATGTCTATGGTTTAACATACTCTGGCCATAGGCTGTTCAGTTTGTACAGTGCACACTTGACAAATCAAGCGCGTACGTATCTATGAGTTTTATAGCTAGTACGATACTGGATTGGAATCTTGTTATACGTTAATAGGCAATACCATTTGCAAAGATAGGATGCAACTGACTAACAAACAATTGTCTATGATCCAACATGTGATAATTCCGCTCCAGATCATTGATTATAGCAGTCCATGGAGCGTATGCGCACTGTATAGAAACTTGTGTCTTTGGATCGAATGAGAATTTGTCAATTTCAATCATTGCTAGGTACAGTTTAAAATTGAGCATTTGGAGGTTGAATGAAACAGTAGTAGCTGCACTTGTATACTGAATCAATTAATGAATGGTCTATGTCCTCAACTGATTTACTACTGCCTACAAGATTGCAGTTGTTGAATCAAAAGTTGTCTGTCATTAAAAATCTAATATCTACGAATTTTTTTTAGTACAAAACAGTTGTACTTATGCTAAAATATGTACAATCTATACAATGATCGGAAGTTATTGTTACCAATTACGAGTATCATGTGTCAGCTCGCACACAATCACTCAACATACCCGTATCACGTTCGCATACCCGGTCGTATTCTCAATCAAAGTCTAATTCTCGTTCTCATTGTTTAGAATTTTAGTATAATGTGGTTATTCTAAAATGCATAGATATATTTATTAAATACAAACATATCTTATCCAAAACAAAACTAATAAACCATACGTAATACATAAACAATGTCAATATTATCAAAGTATAATGTTAAATCACGAACATTAAAATGAACTTATTATTTGATCTGATAATTATTTAATGTATTATTTATTAATTAATCAATCAACAAATCAATCAATCGATCAAACAGATACGCGGCCTGATCGGGACGGACAGCAGACAACAGCAGACGCGAGCGACTGTAACAGTTCGAGCGACCATCTGCGAGTATTTAGTCGGTGGATCGACGCGAACGCCATCTACGATACAGACGCGTCCAGGTGCAAGTGCGACGAACGCCGCTTGGTCGGCACATATCCACCTAACAGGCGACTGACCGAAGATCGTTGGCGAAGCTGGACTCCTCTAGCAGATTGCCATCGGAGTCACGCAGTGACACGGACAGTTCGGCTTGTCCAACTGGACTAACTAACACTTCGACCGGTGCACATTTATCGACATCGCCCAGACGGAGTGTCGCCTCGAATTCCTCACACGCGGCGACAAGCTCGGCATCTGACACGTAGGCGTCGTCAGCGGCTGATACAGTGACACAATCGGACTCGATCGGCTACATTGTCTGCAGTCTTGCCAACCGACTGGTCGATATTGTCATCGACAGCATTATTGCGCATAGAAGCATAATAAGCTGCTTCTATGGCGTCACAATCGGCCAGCGTCTCCGAGTCGAACATGTCGGCGTCGGTGTCGATGTTGATTGCTTCTTGCCTGATTGTATGCTTTGACGCAGGTTCAACATCGACAGACTCGACCGCATCGTGAGCACCATATGTCGCGGCACAGTCACTGATGATCGAGTGTCGCCGTTTACGCGATTTAGACGGTACTGACACAGCAACGCTCTTTACGATCGCATTCGCCGTGAACAGATCGCCGTCTAACATGCGCATTGCTTGATTGAGCTGTTCAGCCGAATCAATCCCGGCCGACTGTAGTGTGGACACGGCATGTCTGGCCTCGGCATGCGATGCAGTCGATTGTTGCTGTATTAGACGCTGCTCGACGGATTCGCACGCAGCGACCATGTCCGCGTCGGTGACGTCATTGGCCCAATCGAGATCACCGGCAGTCTTCGATTGACACAGTTGCTGTTCGTGTCGCTGTTGTTGCTGCTGCTGTTGATGATTTTGGTGATTGTCGCCGGACATGTTGAAGACCGTTAATATATGTTTTATTGTAATAAAACGCAACAATTGATTTTAACAAGTATAACTGTTGGTATCCTAATTGTGAAGGACTTGCAGCATAAAACATTTGCCGCGTCTGAGTGTAGCCTGTTCTCGATGAAATTGTATCTATGGTAGAATGCACTAATTAGTCGATAGGTTTATAATTAATTAATTACACTATTAGTAAAGTTTATTAGTTAGAATAATGTTTATATAAAATCGACTATTCTGTTAAGACCATTGCATGTGGAGCTGTTTATTTTTATGCATAAAAAACAGACTGACATGCGGTCTCTCTCTCTCTCTCTCTTTCTCTCGCACTCTCCCTCCTTCCAGCCGCTCGATAATCTGTCTCTACCTATAATACCCTCCATCTCAATGTCACACCCACCCCATCACCCTCTCTCCACGTCTCTCACTCGTCTGTCTGCATCTCTCCATACACAATCTCTCCCTATACTGTCTGCATCTATCATATCGCTACTTGCATCTCACTCTCTCCGCCCTCTCCCTCACCATGTCTCTCCTATTTGTCTCCAGCATTTGTCTACATTTCACACTATCCTTGTCTGTATCTATCCCTCTTATTTATTATGTCTAACCATTTCATATCTCTCCTTCTCTCTTTGTCAACTGTGTGTCAAACCCGTTGTTAAAACCAAAATTGTTAGATGTTGCTCGTCAAACACTACATGTATGCTCTATCCAGCCCACACCAGCTCAGTCAAATTCCTTCTTAGTTCGTCTACTAGTTGCGAACAAATTTTCTAATCAGCTTAGTTCTGTTAAAAGCGATCTGCTTAAGTGTATAATTATGTATTGTGTACATATTAGTATTACGAAGACATTTATGAAAATTATGAAGTCAAAACAAAGCTTGAATCAATTCCAATCAACATATTAAATTATTAGTCAATAATTTTCTCAGCACAAGTCGGCTGGATATATATATTGTAGATTGTGTGTTACCTGGTATGTTTACGAGAACTGCTATGAGACTGCGAAAACCAGACCAAATTGAGAATATGAAAGCTTTTTATTCAAAACATTTGTATAATATAACGAAAGCATACAGTTCGCTAGACAGGAGCCAGAACGCAGCACCATCTGGTCACTTATGTGTACATATAAAACATATACTAATGCATATCATATGCAATGCATAGAAGCAGCAGCAACCAACAGGCTATCTGACTGATCTGCAGAAAACATCTAGTCATCTTGACAGGCTTGCAGAACAGCTACTAATGCACAGAAGCAGCAGTTTCCTAACCAGTAAACAGAGCCAAAGCATGTTAATTAATGCTTAAGATTATACAAATCTCAAATACGAGGGATAACATATGAGAGGAAGATTATACAGAAAAAGTTATTTGGGGGAAAATTTGTCTTTACAAATTCCAATGTGTATATACCTATACTATTTACTAAAAGACATGGATATACGCAAAAATATGCCTAAACATATGTCTATATCTATGTATATACATAAAATATGCATATGCCTATGCCTATATATTATATATTATACTCACATATATATCCATATTTCTAACGGTAGACTCGATTGAAAGCCTGTAGCACCTGTTACAAATTATCTGCCAATGGCATTGATCGAGATCAACGTCGCGCAGGCAATCGACCAGAGTCGGGCACTTCTAGCACACGACCAGGCGTCGAACGTCCGCGGATTGGACAACCGGTTGCGAAGAAGGCAGAACACAGAAACCGGAGCCAAAACGCAGCACCATCGGATCGCCTGATCGTACGCGTCACGCCGGGAGATGCCGCCGGGCACAGGACAAAGCCGCGCAGGCACTCGAATAGTCGAGGAATCGACAGACAAATATAGATGATTTTTTCCGGTCAGAGTCCGCCAGCTGCATACAGAGACTGTCCAGATGACTAAACCAATCAGTAGTGTGTGATGAATATACATTGGACAGTCAACAGAAAGCGGACAGCCAACTGGACGAGAGCCTCAATTACTTCTAGCACACGAAAAGGCGTTGAACGTTCGCGGATTGGACAACTGGTTGCGAAGTAGGCAGAACGAAGAAACCGGAGCCAAAAAGCAGCACCATCGGGTCGCCTGGTCGTACGCTACACGCCGGGAGATGCCGCCGGGCACAGGACAAAGCCGCACAGGCACTCGAATAGTCGAGGAATCGACAGACAAATATAGAGGATTTTTTCCGGTCAGAGTCCGCTAGCTGCATACGGAGACAGTCCATATGACGAATATACAATGAATGGGTCTATATACTACACGTATACGAGGCAGTGCGCAGCACACCAAACAGACAGCGGACAGCCAACTGGACGAGAGCCGATTTGAAGGCCGACGCACAGATGAATATATAAAATATGTGCCATATAAGTTTGGAATATGAAATACGAAATATAGTCGAGGAATCGACAGACAAATATAGAGGACTTTTTCCGGTCAGAGTCCGCCAGCTGCATACGGAGACAGTCCAGATGACTAAACTAATCAGTAGTACATTAGCCAACTGGACGAGAGCCGATTTGAAGGCCGACGCACAGATGAATATATAGAATATGCGCCATATGAAGTTCAATATAGCGACAGAACTGTTGTTGAGCAAAATTATTGCTCAACAAACCAACGATACTACTGGCAATTTTGCTATTGCCGACGCAGCCGGGTTTATCAATATGTAGAAATATACGAATAGTTGAGTACTAGACATACCAGAACGGATGAATATTTTTATACCAGAACCAGATACGAGGTTGCAGTCTGTCAATGGGGTTGTCACCCACAGGACTGCTCATATTGTTAGTCTGATTCGCGCCGAGCGACCGATGCGACGCATAGAAAGTGGACAGTCAATTGTACACGAGCCGATTTGAAGGCCTACGCATAGGAAGCAGACAGCCAACTACACACAGATAAGTATATATATGCCAGCGATGAATATATACGCCGAACTATTGATGCAATTTCGCCATATACCAATAGATTTTAGTCGATACAGTCAGTCAATCGAATGTCTAGATGTAGTTCAGGCCAAGGTGACAGTAGCAACAAACGATACTGATGCTACAACCGATTGATTGAATTGATAGATTGTACAAAAGCATACGAAATCACCACGCTTAGTAGTAGTAGCAGTAGCAGTAGCAGTAGCAGCAGTTTTAGTAGTAGCAATAGTAGTCTGGTCGCAGCCTCTTACAGAAGTGTAGAAGTGTAAATCGTGTAGAATTGCCGCGAGATGCCCGAAGTTCGAACCAAAAATGAGTTTGTCACAACAGCGCAGTCGAATTTGGTTCAATATGCGTTTCTTCGTCTTGCTTGGACTAGTTAGCACTCGCCTGACAGAAGGGGGTCTCTTTTATAACAGCGCCGTAAGAGGGGTATATGCGAAGAACTGTGCGGTGTTGCAATCAAAGAGAGAAGACGAAAAAACAGTCTATGGTCTTCAAGATGAGCTGTACAAATAGAACAGATTTTACAAGTTAGTCTGATTTGAATAGTCTGTGGTTAAACATTGTATCGATTTTTCTTCTTTTCTGTGAAAAGAAAGGGACAGACATTCTATTTAAAGTTTTATTGTACACAGAAGCTTTTACTTGCTAACCGCAAAGCTCTTCCTTGCTTGCCACACACATCACACGCCCTAAGATAATGTACACTCATCCAACCAGTCAGTGGACAACAGTACAATGACTGCGCATTTCAGTCTCGGATAAAATCGATAAACTATTTGAGCGGTTGTGACTTTTGCAACCCGTCTGTCTAGTTTGGACTAAAAGGTCAAATAGCTAAAAAGCTAAAGCTAAAAGCCTAAGCAGAACGAAAGAAAACGAAAGAGAGAGGGGGTAGGAGTTAGGACAGAGGGGAAAGGGTCAAATGTACACTGTGATTAACAAGAAGGATTATGTGGGTTAGTGGTTTGTCGTACAGTTTGTGTCTATTGTCTATGGCCCAATATGTTTTAATTCCATTCCAGATCATTGATTATAGCAATCCATGGAGCGTATGCACCCTGTATAGAAAATTATGTTTATGGCTTGAGTGAGAAGTTGTCAATTTCAATCAGGTACAGTTTAAAATTGATTATTTGAAGGTTTACTGAAACTGTATAGCTATACCTATTGTCACGTTATTGGCGTAGCGGCTAACTATGGCTATGACCCTTAAAAGGGCCGTTTTGACGAGAGTTGTAGCGAGTCGTAGTCTCAAAATAAGTTGAAGTCAACTCTTGTAAAGCGGATTTGTAGCGGAGCACTTGGCGATAAAGGCAGGAACTGCCGTAGTTGTTTTTATTGTTAATATCAATATTAGGCTTGGTTAGGACTGTCAATGCACAGACTATGGCTTTCTGGGCACTGGCGGCGGCAACAACGGGTTGAATATAATTTGGATATGAAGTCAAGTGACAGGCGAATGATGCAATGACGACGTAACGTGGTGAGCAGTGGCAATGAGCACAGTGGAGGCAGTGAGTAGCAGTGGCGAGATTGGCGTCAGCCGTGGCGTGAGACAGTCAAGTAAGCGTGTGAGTAGGCTGGCCCAGACGGAGGGGCCGTGGCGAGAAACAAGGAGGCTCGAGACAGCCAGACAGAGAGAACGAGGCAGGCACAAGGCCAAGGACCAGAACAGACAGGAACAGACAAGAACCGAAAAGTGAGGAGTGCCCGCCGCCAGGCGTGGGGTTAATAAAGGAGGGCAGAGGGGGGTAGCGCGAAGCACGAGCGGTTTTCATTGGCTGACGAGAGAACTTAAAATTATTGATCGTGCCAATTTTATACGGTCGCGAGAGAGGATAGCAAAATATACAGTGAATTAGAAATTGCCACAAAATCGTTGGGCACTAC
This sequence comes from Macrostomum lignano, assembly GCA_002269645.1. Lineage (NCBI taxonomy): Eukaryota > Metazoa > Platyhelminthes > Macrostomidae > Macrostomum > Macrostomum lignano. The sequence continues at coordinate 21,778 of NIVC01002898.1, forward strand.
TACAAGTAAACGTCGCAATAAACAAATGGAAAAGTTTAGTTGAAACGGTGAAACTGAAGGGTTGAAACTATAGAGAAACAGCAGTCCAACGGCCCTTTCCGGGGCCACCTCAAACTGGCAACGTCACACTATATAGACAAATAAATATAGAACTGGTTGTAATATATTCTGTTAGATTGATTGAAATTATTAGATTGAAATATGTAGAGTTTTGCCGATCGGCTCTAGACGGTGCATTTATTCGTACTTGTCTGATATTATATTACACAAAAAGATACAGTTTTTCACTTGGTGAAGGGTTTACACTACATATTCACATCGACTAGGATATACCAGTTTAAGATGACAAGTAAATTGTCCGATCGTCATCCTAAGTAAAGAGACGCGAAATTGTTGTCATAATCCATGGCAACATAGTATAAGGAATGTGTGTATTTTTTTGGTTATTTCAATAAAATAGACAACAAATTAATTTTTATTTAAATAATGCAGGTCGTATAAAATAGTATGCATTTTTTATGATTTTTTTGTTTATATTTATAACCTTTAGGCGGGAATGTAGTTTTATTATTTTCTTAGATTCAATTTCCTCCATTGCAACTTTTAACCTTCTATTGAAAACATTTCTACTCTAATCACATGCTCGTCTCTAACTATGAAAATATAGTTGAATTAAAAAAATGTTCTACAAAAAACTGTGTTATTATTTAAATATATTTGGGCTTTATTTACATAATAAATTATACATTATATAAGACGTCTTGGCCAGGCCAATAGTCAACGCATCCGAGAGCAACCGTTCCTATAAAACACATACAACCGTACATTTAAACCGTAAACAATAAACGCAAATACACCAGTCACTGTCTACATCAAACCGAGTGCTCGCAATTGGGCGCCCATGCCGCCATCGATGACGTGCTGGTACCTAGCCTTTATTCGCAAAATGTGTGCGATTGTGCGGTCCAGCAGCTCAAACAGTCTGCATAGTAGGAGCCCGAACCTGTTGTACACCAAGTAGGATGCGGACTTCGCAGGCGCGCTGATTCGATGGCAACTGTCTCAGCCAATCTCGCAGTTCGCCGAAAACATCTAGCAGATTCTGAATGTCGACTGCTAGGGTGGGCGATGTTGACTGTAGACCAGGATTATTGGTCAGCCGAGAGCCGTCTTCGTCTATCAAGTCACCTAGTTGTGCCACTTCTAGACAATTTACTTGTCATCTTAAACTGGTATATCCTAGTCGATGTGAATGTGTAGTGTAAACCCTTCACCAAGTGAAAAACTGTATCTACGAGGGGTGTCCCAAAAGTCCGTGCACTTTCTTCATTCCAGCCGTTTTCAAGCAATCTGAAATATTCTGACTATAGCTGACTATAGCAATTAAAAAGATAATTATCTGCCCGTAAAAATGACTTAATTTATTTGTTTATCTGTAGGCATTCTCAAGTTATTCAAACTTTTCTGCCCCACTCCATGTGCTACTTCTACAAACTGGCACCTACAGCTGTACACATGATGCACTACAACGAAACGTCCATAACAGAAACAGAAGAACAATCAAAAGTTAGTCCTCAACATTGTCTTGAGGCTTCTCTACGTAGTCGCTACCACGCTGCGCACACTTACGCCATCGGGTGTGCATGTCGTCAATGGCATCAGCAAAGACTGAGCAGGGCATCTCATGAAAGAGAACTTGGAGAGTCAGAGCCTCGAGATCCCCGCGAAAAGCAAAAATTCGTCCTCGCAGCAGCTTATGTTTATTGAAATATTTAAAATTGGCGCGTTCACATTTTATTCTCGTGATGTGACCGCGGTGACTGGTGTTTTGACCAAGTTGACTGGTGATGTGACCGTATTGACTGGTGATGTGACCGAGGTGACTGGTGATGTGACCACGTTGACTGGTGTTGTGACCACGTTGACTGGTGATGTGACCACATTGACTGGTGATTTGACCACGTGTACTGGTGATTTGACCACATGTACTGGTGATGTGACCGTATTGACTGGTGATGTGACCGATGTGACTGGTGATATGACCCCGACGACTGGTGATGTGACCGCGGTGACTGGTGTTTTGACCACGTTGACTGGTGATGTGACTGGATTGACTGGTGGTGTGACCGAGGTGACTGGTGTTGTGACCGGATTGACTGGTGGTGTGACCACATTGACTGGTGATGTGACCGTATTGACTGGTAATGTGACAGAGGTGACTGGTGATTTGACCACGTTGACTGGTGATGTGACCGTATTGACTGGTGACGTGACCGAGGTGACTGGTGATATGACCCCGACGACTAGTGATGTGACCGCGGTGACTGGTGTTTTGACCACGTTGACTGGTGACGTGACCGTGTTGACTGGTGATGTGACCACGTTGACTGGTGGTGTGACCGTGTTGACTGGTGATGTGACCGTATTGACTAGTGATGTGACCAAGGTGATTAGTGATATGATTCCTTTGAATGGTGTGACCACGTTGACTGGTGATGTGACCACATTGACTGGTGATGTGACCACATTGACTGGTGATGTGACCGTATTGACTGGTGATGTGACCGAGGTTACTGGTGATATAACCCCAACGACTGGCGATGTGACCGTATTGACTGGTGATGTGACCGAGGTGAGTGGTGACGTGACCACATTGATTGGTGATGTGACCGGATCGACTGGTGATGTGACCATGGTGATTGGTAATGTGACCATGTTGACTGGTGATATGACCTTTTATCTCACTATGCTGTAGTTATATAGATTTAATATGTCTTTTTTACCAATGTTGCTATATAATCAATATTATACAGACCAACTACGGATGCGACCTGATGTAGAGCCCGGTCTGATGTTGTCAGTTTGACAGGCGACAGAACGAGCGCCGCTCCAGAAACTCGACTCCTCTAGAAGATTATCGTCGGAATCACGCAGCGACTCAGCCAGGCTAACCAGACTAATTGGACTGATCCGGACAGCATCGTTGCCGGACGAGTGCTGCTGCTGATGCTGCTGTTCCGCGATAATCTGATTATAAAGGAACTCAAACTCTTCGAGTTCGTCGATCATCTGTTCGTCGGCGTCCTCGTCGAGACTGTCGAGCATCGGATCGTCGATGTCGGCTTCGGCGGTGGCGTCGTCGTCTTCATCCATCTCCTCATTGGCCACAGAACAGCCGTCGTCGTCATTTGAGTGTATTGGACTACACGTATAATACGTCGTGTTGCCCTCTGCAGACTCGACTTCAATGCTGTCGTCATTTGAGTGCATTGGACTACACGTGTAATACGTCGTGTTGCTCTCTGCAGACTCGACTTATGCTGTCATCATTTGAGTGTATTGGACTACACGTGTAATACGTCGTGTTGCCCTCTGCAGACTCGGCGTCAATGCTGTCGTCGCATACGTCGTCAATGTTGTTGTCGTCCAATATGACAGTGTCGCTGTCTGACAATGCATTATCGACACCGGCAGCATTATCAACAACAGTCATTGGTAGCGGGCAGTTGGTGGTCAATTCGGACTCGTCCAGGTCGCATTTCGGCTCATATTGGTGGTCCATTGTGATGGTATGTGGTGAGTTGTTTCAATTTGTTTAAAATAAGTATAAAAAGAAGCGTCTAAATTGGCTGACAGCACAACTAACAGTTGTTGGACTGAATTATTTATTAATTAGTTATATAGATTATCAAAAAGTTATCGAATCTAGATAAAAGTTTCTTTATCAAACGCAGACTGATGATAAGCAACGGATGCGAGCAAATTGTAGTTTATGTCATTAGTTAATTAATTAATAGCGTTCTAATTATAATATTTACGAAATCTACAGTATGCTTAGTTGTTCTTACGCACTTCAAATTGATTTAACGGATCATTCCAATGTACAATGATATATTTATAGAAAAAAACCAACAAACATATTGTATTCAAAACGCAACTCATATTTACATATTTAACGCATAATAAACAATGTCAAATAATATCAACCAATCAATCAATAAACCAGTCAATCAATCAACCAAGGTCTAATGTTAAATCACAAACAATAGACTTAATTTTTTGGATAGTTCAAGTTCATACATTATTTATTAATTAGTCAACTAGTCAGTAAAGCAATCAATCAATCAATCAATCAATCAACCAATCAATCAGATTCACGACCTGGTCTGAACCGACAGCAGACTACAGCAGGGGCGCGCGCACGCTCGCGCGACTGTATTGGCTCGGGTGACCATCCATCCAACCGGCCATGTAGCTATCTAGCCATTTAGTTGGTGGATCGACGAGAACGCCATCGACGATACAGTCGAGTCCAAGTGCGATTGCGACGAGGTCGACACATGTCCACCTGGCAGGCTACTGACCGCTGATCAGCGACAAAGCTGGACTCTAGCAGATTGCAATCGGAGTCGTACAGCGATCCAGACGGCTCGGCTCGACTAATTGGGCTAGCCATCGACTCTTCGCCCGGCGGTGCACATTGATCGATGGCGCTCAGATGGATTGCTGCCTCGACCTCTTCGCATGCGGCAACAAGCTCCGCATCTGACATGTACATGTCATCAGCGGCGGCCACATCTGCATCGCCAATGGTCGCATCAGTCGGCGGCTGTTCAACGTCATCATTGGCGGCGGCGGCGGCGGCGGCGGCGGCAGTGGCGGCATCACTGTTGCTGCTGCACATAGAAGCATAGTAAGCCGCTTCTAATGCGTCGCATTCTGCCAGTGTCTCTGCGTTGATCAAGTTGTCGATATCATCGTCATCATCATCGGCATCAAGATCGACGTTCGTGACACAATAACGGCGTTCTTGACTGATGCACGAATAACGCCGCTTAAGACGAGAGTTAGCCGGCATCGATGTCGTCGCAGCAACGTCGGTCAAAATCGCGTTTGCTGCGTACAAATGGCCGTCTAACCAGCGCATCGCTTCTTCGAGCTGTTCAGCCCAATCGACGCCTGCCGAATGCATCGCTGACACGGCGCGTCTGGTCTCGGCATACGATACAGACGCCCTCATCGATGTTTGCTGCGTTGTATGCTGTTGTTCTTCAACAGATACACATGCAGCCACCAACTCAGCGTCTGCGATGTCGTCTGCCCAGACTAGATGGTCGTCAGCAGTGTGAGACTCTTGCAGATGTTGCTGCTGCTGCTGCTGCTGCTGCTGCTGCTGCTGTTGTTGCTCTTTGTTGAACTCAGACATGATTGATTGATTGAATGATTGATTGATTGATTGGTTGATTGATTGATTGTAATCTTGTATATAACTAAACTGTTCAACAGGTTGTCGATTTTTAACAGTTAGTTGTCTACTGCGATTAATTATCTTGACTGAAACAGACTGTCGCTATAAATCATTTGCCTTGTCTGGTCGCAACCGGTTCCCTAATACAGTTGTCTATGGCAAATCTCGTTTCTTTCTACGTAGAATTGTCTATGGTAGAAATGCACAAATCTATCGACTATTTTTTACAGTTGATAATTTCTATCCAAAGAGCTGTTCTATTTTGCCTCGACTGTCGTTCGATCTCAATATTTCTGCCTGTATCTATCACTCACTCACTCACTCACTCACTCACTCACTCACTCACTCACTCACTCACTCACTCACTCACTCACTCACTCACTCACTCACTCACTCACTATCCTGTTTCTACATACATCGTCTGCATCTCGTGTCTTTCCTCTCATCGCTGACTGCGTGAGTGCGTGTATGCGTGCGTGCATGCATGCATTTCGTTATCCATCTACAGTTCTAGTCATCCATTCTCTTAATGGTAGCTACCGCTCAATACAGCTATCTGAGTAGTGAGTCTGGATATATGAGTCTATCTGCGGGACCGGAGCCAAACCGAAGCACCGTCGGGTCACCTGACACTTAGAGCGGTCGCGTACAACACGGCACAGCTCAGCGGGCGCGAGTCGCGTGCCAGCGCCCTGTCAATACGCTCACAGGCTGGCATATATGGTCGGTCGCGAAGTGTCAGGTGTCGAAACCGTCCGCGGGTTGGACAGCCGGTCGGTCGCGATGTGTCGTCGTCAACAGTACACACGAAAACGCGCGGGACCGGAGCCAAACCGCAGCACCGTCGGGTCACCCGATCGTACACCATGCACCGGACAACTAGAGAGGCCACACAGTAAAGCGCAGCGCAGCGCACACATTTCCGGCTACATGCCGTCAACTTGAAGGCCTGCACACAGGTGAATAAATAATATGACAGATTTACTATGACAGATTGAATATTAAGATAACATGAATATACTAGCTTTCACATTTCTCGGCCAGCGCAGCGTTTCCTAAAAATAATTGATGCTGTGACAGGTAAGTGGTTAGGGTTAGTGGGATAATGATAGTAGTAGGTAGGTAGGTAGGTAGGCAGGTAGGTAGGTAGGTAGGTATGTAGGTAGACAAGTATATGTTTGGGTTAGGGTTAGGGTTAGGGTCAGATCGGGTCTTGTCATATTGGGTTAGTCAGTCAATAGGTATGTATTAGCGTGCGTTAGGCATTATTGGCATTATTGGCATTAGCATTAGGCATTAGGCATGCATGCATGCTAGCTATATGACTGCTGGCTATATGGCTGGTTGTGGCAGTCAGTCAGTCAGTCAGTCAGTCAGTCAGTCAGTCAACCAGTTGTACTACTATCGTCACTTAGATTTGATTAACAGCAGTATTAACAACATAGACAAACATAGATTAGCTAACATAGATAGATTACCATAGACTAAAGTAGTACTCTAGTCGGCTACACTGTGTCAGCATCCGTCCATTCTCTATCTATCTATCTATCTATCCATATGTGTCTAGTATATAGTGGGGATGGGGGGGAGGGGGGTAATAAATCAGCGGCGCCTCGCTATCAGTCAGCCAGGTTTGGCCATAGACAATTATTTGCATATACTCTGTCGTGGTCTCTGTAGTAGACGCGGCCGCCCTTCGTCTCCAATTTATAATTAGGTTTATATTAAATAATACTAATATATGTAGTACGGTGTTAATTTATGTGTACGCACGTAGTATGTTACTATTCTAACTATTTATAGAATAGTGTTACTATAAATATTAAATACAGTCACTCTTTATGGAAATATGAAATTATAAATAGATGCGGTTTCACCCCTAGAGATATAGAGGATTCGCTCACTCAATCACTGATTGATTCTATTACACATGTTAGTAGAATCGTCTATGTCTTATATCTCTAAGGGGTGAAACCGCATCTATTTATAGTTGCATATTTCCATAAATAGTGACATTTATTAATATTTATAGTAACACTATTCTATACATAGTTAACAAACGATTAATTATGGCATGCGCGCTTGCATTTACTATTGCACGCTATATTATGACGTCATTAATCATTAGCCAGTCAGCCAGCCAGTCAACAAGACGTGCGTACAGTCAGTCAGTCAGCATATATACATGCAAAATAAAATATGCATTGTCTACTACTGAAAGAAGTAGCCTGCCCGAACGAACTACAATAATTCATTCATTCATTCATTCTACCCTCTCCCCCCCACACTAACCCTAACCCTAACACATGAAACAAACAAATTTTATTCTGGGGGACGCGCTGCGCTGACCGAGAAATGTGAAATTTCTCTAAGTGTCAAAATTATTTTGACTTAGAAAATTTTCGCGCTGAAATTTTTTTTATTCCATTTTGTCTAATGATGCTGCCTGTGGATAATTTATCTTGGCGGAGGGTTAGAGGGGCCCGTCCGTTGCTGTCTCAGGAGGTAACTTATCTTGTGGTAGCCTAATGCTTGTTGGTCTGCCTGCCTGCCAAATCTGTCTGGGGAATATTAGGTTGATTTCTTTCTTGGAAAATCTGTCTGGGGAAACTGCAAATTGTCTCTCTGCCTAATCTGTCTGGGGAATATCAGGCTTGTGCAGTTATGACGCTCTCTTGTAGATTGATGTCATCCGAATGCACTATTATGCAATCATAATAGCCAGTGGAGATTCTCTCGTCCTCCTCTTCCATTTGTCGCGCGTATTGCCTACAAATATCGCGCATATTGGCGTAGAATCTAAAATTATAGTGGCGATATAAAGGAATACATAAGTTTCGTAACATTTGTACACATGCATGTATAATAACATAACGACAGATGTACATGATGTAAATGTACATTACCTCCAGGACGGCGAGTGTGCAGTGTTCTGTATATTTATTACTGACGCATACGGGTCACACTGTCTGTCGAGTGTGTTGACTGACTCGTCCCTGACAGCAACAAATCTATCGTACCATCGACCAGCGTCGGTTGTTAATCGATCACCCTGACCGGTGGCTACTTGGATTTCGTCAGCCGCAAGATCGTAGTAGAGACCCATCGAGACCAGATTTAACTGTACGCGGATCTTATTACGAGCTTCCGCTGTGATTTTACACATATGAAATGTGTGCCTGGAACAAGAGACTTTTGTTATAATCGACATCAGTGTTGTCTTATAAATTATCGCATGTATAAATGTTATCACATGCCAAAAAAATACATTTCTGAATCAATTTTTATTACCAACGCGCTGACGTTATGCTCGTTCGCGTTCTGTTGCCAGCGGGATCTCTCTCGAAGACGATATTGTTGACCCGTTGTGCCATTTAGGTGTGATGATTTGAGTTTAGTTGAATAATGATTGATTGATTGATTGATTGAGTTAAATAGCTGAACTATTAACTATTTTGAACAGAGTTTATTTAAGAGTTAAATTTAGTGTAACTGAGAGAGCATGCTCAATGCTCAATCCGTCTCGCATACTTAACTAACAAGCGTAGACGTGCCATAGACATAATATCGTATACACAGCGTCTGTCTTGGTTGGCACATTCATTGGGCATCAGTCACGCTGAAAATGCAGATCAAGTGATCAACAAGATCATCTCCAGTGAACATTTTAGCGATTAGTGTTGGTACTCTCTCTGAACGGATTTTTCAAACTATATTATTGTTTGGGGCTAGCTGTTAGCATCTCCAGATTGAATCTGTCACCAGTTTTCATAACCGGGCCTGGTATCAGACTCTCCGACGTTTGCAGGCCCGAGAGCATCCCGCTGCTCGCCCGGTACCTCAGGGACACTGGACGAGCTGATTTCTTCCCCACCGCCGGTGAGGAGGACCGCGCTGCAGGCGAGACCGACGGGTCCCCCTGAGCGACATCACTTCGATGGAAGTCTTTGGTCGCCAGGGGCTAGCGGAATGGGCGGTCCCCTCCGCCTCCTCGCTGCATCCGCCGGACGCCCCCTGCAGCTAAGTCAAAGTAAGTCAAGGTATCAGACTGATTAAATCTGCATGCACCATCTCATATTTGGGTCTGTTATCGGTTGGCAGTGGATTATACATTATGTGTGATCTCATTATGTTTACTGATTGATCAGCCCACTGAGCTAACAATCAATACAATGGACAGTATTTTGATTATTCAATAGAATATGCAGCATTAACCATTCACTTGTTGCTCAACTATTTGTTTAACTCAATATTTAATTAATATTAGTAAATGTATATTAAAAACGTATACCAACGATAAACTTAATTGTTTTGTAGATTAATAAATGTTTATACTTATGTCGTCGCTACCTATCAGTCGTCGCCCGTGGTACTACTAACAACATTTGTGACTTCGTCTTGTGCGTCATTGGCGTTGTTATTGCCCAAACCGATGCGTGACTCGAGTAGATTTACATAGCCGTTCGTCCATATCAATTCAAAATCTCATGCGCTATGTAGATCATCTCGGCCTCTAATTACATCCATCATTTCAACTCGTGGATGATACGCATCTAGGGCAGTTCAATCCAGCTCGATATCAATCCGACTGCTGCAGTCGCTGAGTTTACTCGAATGCTGCAATACAGTCTGTAAATAAATAGTTGACAATTGCATAGGAATCAATTAATGACACAGACAGACACATTTGGTAATTGATCTGATCAGCCAGCCCTACCTGATTCGATCGTGCCGAGTACCAACAGTTGCCGGATTGTTGATCATAGGTGGGCTCGTCTCGGTCACATTGGCGCCGGTGGATCTACACATATGATCAAAGATCTCACGCCAGCTTGATACCTGAGTGGTAGCCCATTCAGCTATGTCCAACAATTGACGCATCTCAAGATCAGAGGCGACAAAGTTGTACGCATTACCAGAGAGTAACAACAGGCGTTGCGCATCAACTGCATTGTACATAACATACAATGCGCGCCAGATAATAAACACAAATCTGTAACGGAATCGTTACAATAGTCTACATAATACACAATATACCGACTGTATGTTGATTATAACCAATTGTACGGGAAATCGCAGTATCTAATAGCAGTACAGAACAAACTCACGTTATTGGTGTTTCTATGTAAACTCCGTCAGTATCACGTTCGACTACTTCAGGCAGCGACGACATTATGTGGAAATAAATTTGAAATTGTAAATATTTTATAGATTTTAAAAGATTTTGCGAGTGAGCTTATAACCCATAAAGTATGTTCAATGTGTTGCGTGGCACGCGAGTTAATACAAGAGCAGATTAACAAATCCTATGTCTATGGTATTAGTACAATATCGTTCATATCTATATATTAACTAGCGTTTGTTTTATTGAGAAAGGTACACATTGTGTACTTTAAAAAGCTTTAACACGCGTATCTGCTTCACACAGTTCTGTTTCAGGCAGCCACTCTTCACACAGTCCAACCGCAGACAACGCCGATTCACGCAACTCAACCTCGCGTGACTATGATTCACATAGATTAATTTCATTCAGTTTTGTCTCATACTACTCAACAGATTCAACCGTTTCGCACAACTCAATGTTGGGCAGCTTGGCTTCACACAGCTCAATTTTGGGCAGCTTGGTTTCACACAACTCAATTTTACGCAGCTTGGCTTCACACAGCTCAAATTTGGGCAGCTTGGCTTCAAACAGCTCAATTTTGGGCAGCTTGGTTTCACAAAACTCAATTTTATGCAGCTTGGCTTCAAACAGCTTAATTTTGGGCAGCTTGATTTCACACAACTCAATTCCGTTTGTATTTGTTTCACATGAGTCAATTTCGGATAGTTTCGTTTCACAGCACTGAACTCCATGTAGATTCGCTTCAAATGACTCAATTTCCATAAAGTTTTGTTTCACATAAATCAATGTGAATATTTTGATTAGACTTTATATTATCAACACTATAAAAATACAACGTTAAACAAAGTTATAAAAGAAGCGCGATTATTGTAATGTTATACTGTTTGATACTTAACAAAACAATGGCAGATGGTGGTACTTAATCGGCTCTACTACGATCATTGGCGGTGTTGTGCCCTTGACGATTTAGGCGTCTTGCGATCCTGTTCGCCAAAACTCTCGCTGTTCTTAGTAGAGCATTGGCTTGATCGTTCGCGTTGCGAGACGCGACAGCCTCTTCGTCTGTGTCAACGCCTGACGAGATTACGATTGGCGCAGACTGGGTACCAACCAAATCAGACTCTGAGTCTGATGACACTAGTAGCACGGTAGATTGCGAATCTGATCGATTCCGAGTCGCGGCCACTGTGTTAAGATTGTGCTCAACGCTACGAGACTCACCGCGATGCTCTAGGTGTTCTTGTCTAGTTGGATGTTGTAGTACAACATGCGGCGACTGCGCACCTTCGCGTTGGTTTGCATCGGCTTGTTTCTACACAACATCCCAACGCTCGCTGAACTTGCAGACTCTTCGCCAGCAGATGCCGATTCTAACCATCTGTCCATTGTGTTGTAAATATAATTAGATTTGAACCTGATTAGTTAACAGACAACCTGCGTAAATTAAATCAAACGAATAGAATACTACAATACACACCGACGAAATTGTATATGTGGCTATGTGGTATTGAAAATATCAAAGTTAGACAATCTATGACATAGACTAATAGCCTGTGTATAATGCGATGGATTTTTCTAGTTCAAATATATAAATAATAAAAAACATAATATAGTGTCGCCAATAGTTGTACCATTGTGAAGATATTATTAAAATACTGGGGTGAGTACGAGACATCCTCTATGGACATTATATGCGTACAGGACAATGTAATCCTATAAATTTGGCAAGCGCATATGGTCAGACGCCAACTTGCTCAATAATTTTAATCACAAGATTACACATAACTATTAGCGTCAATCTAACTGTTTTATTGTTTTATTCCTAATATTGAATAATAGTATTATTATACCAACGACAAATATGGACGTCCCGTGCTCGTTCGGCGGATGGTGACTGACGCAACCAGTCGCGCAGCTCGCCGAAGATGTCCAGCAGATTTTGGATGTCTGCTGCTAGAGCTATCGACGTGGGCTGCAGACCAGGGTTGTCACTTATCGTAGTCCCATCGTCATCCAGCAGGTCGCCGACTTGTGCTACCTCTAGGCGAACCAATAGCGCTTGATGAACTGGCGCAAGTAAGATGACACTAGGACTACGCGGATATTCAGCACCAGTGTCGTCCCGTACATAATTGTCATTTGCGTCGGGCTCGTAGCCGCCATAAAAATGTACAGGAAAACCTGGTGGGATCCGTTCTGCCATGCTTGATCGGTCGTTTGATTGAATATTTGATTGATAAATTGATGTTATACTCGTGTGCGTACGAGACGTGTGTGTGCGTGCGAGACGAATAGTTTGTTCGTTTCTATACTAGTCAGTTTGTCTGCTTCTTTATAACCAAACGAAGTGAGAGACCCTAGACTATCGTTTGAACTGTATCGTTCAGGCAATTACTGTGTACACACACCGTCTGAGTTTATATTGCAATAGTTTCAGCAAATGCGCGTGCACAAGTGGTGTTGTCTATTATTACGAGCGTAATACGGCCGGGTAAAACAACATTAACTGCGTAAATCACACCGTGACGTATCAAATATCAGTTATAATAACAAGTTTGCATTCGCACATCACCGCGTTTTTTATATATAATCAGATTCGTATGCGCGTGCTGGCTCATATGCACATCTATAAACTACTTAGTGCATTCAAAAGATCTTAGACACCCCTCATATCTCTGCATCTGTTCGACCGATTTTGATGAGAATTTATACAAACATGGGTCTATATTTGATGAATTTAGTGCTAGAGTTTCAGCTTGGTCGTATAGACAGAACGAAAGCAATCGATCATTTACTGACGAACCTACGAAATTAGCAATACGATTTTTAAACAGCATCGGATCTGGACCTCACTCTAAACTTGGGGGGGGGGTTCTGAAATCGCAGCTTGTTTTTAGAAGAATAAAAGCTTTCGCTGAGTATTGATTAATCATTACTTTCAAGCTGCGAGGGTTTAGCCATAGACATAAAACAGATAGAACGAAGCAGTAGGCAGCATTAGACTGAGTGCGCAGAATGAACGTCAGATTGAAATGCTGAGATGCAGAGCCAACCTCGGACGGTTTAAGAATGGCTAGTGCATAACGGGTGATTCAAAAAATGGACAAACTTTGTAGTGAAACTGTGCCAAGGCAATACAGTGAATCTTTACAGGCTCGCAGCAGGTGAATCCTGACACCTGTAAGATTTTTTCTGCCAACTTTGGAATGGATATCTTTATCCAGTTTCCTGAAATAGCAATTCTAAATTTAGCCAACAGTCACTTTCAACTTGAAGCCATAGACAGTAGATGTGTAATTGTAGGAATGACCGCATGACAGCCAACACACAAGAAGATCTGCTTTAAGGTCAGATTTTTTGAAACAATGAAGCAATGAAACAATGAAATAATTTAAAACAAAGGAGCAATAAAATTTTGTCTTGATCCTTTCCCCAGTCACCTGTGTCGAAGCTGTCGACCATCGGCTTCAACGCACTCCTGCAGACGAGGCAGAAACGCGTCAACAGCATTACGCACTGCTTGCATGCTGTTTGTTCTAATTTTCATCCTATCTTTTGGCTTTAAGTTGAAAGTGTCTTTGGTTGTTCCTGCAATTACACATATACTGTCTATGGCTTCAAGTTGAAAGTGACTGTTGGCTAAATTTAGAATGGCTATTTTAGGAAACTGTATAAAGATATCCATTCCAAAGTTGGCAGAAAAAATCTTACAGGTGTCAAGATTCACCTGCTGCGAGCCTGTAAAGATTCACTGTATTGCCTTGGCACAGTTCACTACAAAGTTTGTCCATTTTTTGGATCGCCCGTTATATCGATAAAGTTTCGCAGCGCCTGATCGTTTTTGCTTTTGCGGACGAAGGCATGTCCGTGAACACTATCCACCAGAGATTAGTCAGCCGTTTTGGAGATGATGCCTGCTGTCGAGCAACCGTCGCGAACTGGGTCCGGAAGAGAAAGGACGGCGAAACGAGCGTGCAGGAAAAGCCACACTCAGATAGACCAGCTACTGCAGTCAACGACAGCAGTGCCATCCTGATCAAAGAGCTGGTAAGTGAAAACGGCCACATCACTATTGACGAGTTGGCCAATGCCGCCGAGATTTCGTGTGGCTCAGTCTTCCAAATTCTGCACGAGCATCTTGGTCTGTCAAAGCTGGTCTTTCGATGGGTGCCAAGACTGCTAACTGCCGAGCAGAAAAATCACCGATACGAAGTCTGCTTGCAACAAAGGGCGGCAATTTCAGCTCTGGGAGACGAGTTCAAAAGCAGATTTGTAACTCAAGATGAGTCCATGTTTGCCCTGTACGACCCACTCTCCCGGCGGGAGTCGAGGGCCTGGCTTCCGAGGGGCGGCGGCGGCGGTGACGTCGAAAGCGCAGGCACCTATCCCAAGAAGATCATGTTAAGTGTTTTTTAGGATGCGAGCGGGCCCCTCATGTTCACGTGGTACGGCCAGGGCCAGACACAGAACAGCGAGCGGTTTTGTGACGAGCTCACGAGGCTGAGACAGGAGCTACTGCAACGGCGTCGGATCGTGCGCATGGGCGTCCTGCTGCACTGCGACAATGCCCGGCCGCACTCGGCAGCCCTCACTCGCTCTCACATCGACAGCCTCAGATTCCAGCAGTGGCAGCATCTGCCCTACTCGCCTGATTTGGCACCGTCTGACTATGGCCTTTTTGGACACGTCAATGCGCAGCTGAGAGGCAAAAGGTTCGCTAGCTTCCCCGAGCTGCAAACGGCTGTTGAGGGGCTCATCAGAGCGACTCCTAGAGACACGTGGTTAGGATGATCGAAGAGCTGCCGATGCGGTATGACGAGTGCATTCAACGGAGCGGTGATTACTTCGAAGATTTTCATGATTGGTGATCTGATTTTTGAAGTTTGGGAACTTGCCAACTTGAACCGTTTGCCCTTTAGCTTGTACGTTTTGGTATGTGCTTTAAATCGTATTGCTAATTTCGAAGGTTCGTCAGTAAATGATCGATTGTTTTCGTTCTGTCTATACGACCAAGCTGAAACTCTAGCACTAAATTCATCAAATATAGACCCATGTTTGTATAAATTCTCATCAAAATCGGTCGAACAGATGCAGAGATATGAGGGGTGTCTAAGAACTTTTTGAATGCACTAAGGCTTGTTTGGGCCATCAATTAGTCAAATGATCCCATTCTGTGCCGCAACTGTATCAACAACAACAGCAGTAGCAACAACAAGAGTCAGCAACAGTAACTGCGGCAACGCATCGGGTAATCGGCAAGAGTAATTAGGCACACATTTTAATACAAGCTAATGGATCGCATTATCGCATATTTAGTTACACCTCTTTTGACCAACTGATCGACTGACTGACTGTCTGACTAAGCTGACTGTCTGACTAGGCTGACTGACTGACTGAGCTGACTGAGCTGACCGACTGACTGACTGACTGACTGACTGACTGACTGACTGACTGACTGACTGACTGACTGACTGACTGACTGACTGACTGACTGACTGACTGACTGACTGACTGACTGACTGACTGACTGACTGACTGACTGACTGACTGACTGACTGACTGACTGACTGACTGACTGACTGACTGACTGACTGACTGACTGACTGACTGACTGACTGACTGACTGACTGACTGACTGACTGACTGACTGACTGACTGACTGACTGACTGACTGACTGACTGACTGACTGAAATGAATGTCACACAACCGGCGAAAGGCATTGACCCAGGCGCACAAGCGCGCGGATACGCACGCAGTCATACGCAAAGACACACACACAGGAACTTTATTTATCGTTAAGCATGTACAGTTAGCAACGTGTTAAAGTTTCCACCCTGAATCCAGTGGTATTATTCATCAGTTGAATAATGAATTAATTTATTTATTTATTTTTCAATATTATCATTGACAATACACTAATATCAATTAATTTTTATTCATATTAGCTTGATTGCGAAATCAGCCCATACGAGCCCGCGGGCGTGGTGTGAATTGCGTTACTTGGGGCTGAGATCTGAGGAAAGTTGACGACTGGTTTTGGGGTCGAAACTTTAACATGTTGCTGAATGTACACTTCACTGTGCCTCGGGGTTGGCTCTCAAGGGCGTTAATTGCTCGAGCAGAGCCAAACTGATTCCAATTTAGCTCCAAATTAACTTGGAATCGGACCTGGGCCGCTGGCACATGAGAGCGCCGCGCCAGACCACTGGGAAATAGAAATTCCCCAATGCATGAGTCTTTCTAAAACAAAGAATTCTCAGTGAATTCTCAGTGAAATTTTTAAAACACTGAATTGAAGCAGAAAGGTTTAATCGAAAATCCTTAAAAAAATTAGCTGTAAAAGCTATCAAATTTGTTTCAGGCATTCAGTCCTCTGTCGATCGAAATGCTCTCGTTTCATATAGCAAAAATAGATTTTAGAAGTGTAAAAGTACTATTAATGTACATTCAGCAACATTGAAAAGTCGCCACTCTATGCGCAAGTGAGCCATTTCTTCTATATTTTTCTGAAATAAAAGATGCGAGAATCTGATCTGAATCTGAGAGCGTCACATACAAACCAACAAACATAGATAAGAGATTTATTTACTATCTGCAGATAGAAGAAGAAAATACTACACCTTTTCACGTTCAATTTTGAACAAAGTCCAGTTCTAAAAAAACTAGCAGAAATTCAATTCACACAACTCAGACTGGGGACAATTTTGTCTATTGCTAAAACTTGCTTCGGTTGCATAATGTAAGATTACTATTGGTTTTGTCAGCCTAACTGAGAATAAAGCCATCCAAAGTGAGAATCCTGCCTACGCTGACTGCGAAGGGCCTGGCTGCGTGCAGCCTTAGTCTATGGGCCATAGACAATAAAGGACAAGCAAAGTGATAAAAAGCATCCAATGTGAGAATCGATTGGTCTATGCGTCGTACTGTTGTGTCGGAGTGAGTCGGAATAGGTTTGTCAGGTTTGACAGATAAAAGTGCATACGATTGTATATTTGAATCCGGCTCGTAGCCGTAAGAAAATGCGCAGTCTTGTTTTAGAGAAAGTAACATAGTTAGTGAACTGCAAGAGTCAAAATAAAATAGCTCGCATTCAATACCATAGACATCACACGTATTCCTTTATTTTTATACCTTCTGAGCCATATGACTAGCCAATAGCTTGAACGGAATAACGGAAACAGGAACACACTGGATGATACAGTACAGTAAAGTAAAGAGTTAAAATAGCCGTCCCTCAATGCACTGCCCAAAGAGTCGTCTGCAATGCAGGTCCCACGCGGCAGCCTTCACAGCAGTGACTGTGTCGTCGATCGCTTCGCGCGCCTCCCTCTCTAACAGCATGAATCGCCACTCCTCTTGGTTGACGCCATCTGGAGCAACGGCCTCCTCGTTGACTAGTCCAGCGTCTGCCAGGCGGCTTTTGATCCGTGCCTTCAGCGCACTGTTGGCCAGTTCCGATGGGTTGAGGAAGGGTGAGTATGGCGGCAGGATGCGAATCGAGATCTTCTCTTGTAGTTGCTCCGGCACCCTGGCTCCCCTGTGGAAGTGCGGGCCGTCCATCACAACCAGCCAGCTTCCATCGGCATCGAGCTCATTGCATCGCTCTGCCAAGAAGTTGATGAACTCCTGGAAGCGAACCAGCGTCTGACCACCCCGCTGCACGGTCGAGTGCACCAGGCCAAACTCTGCGCAGATAGCCATGCAGACGGTCACGTTTGGGCCTCTTTGTGTCGTCACAGTCCGCTTAACAGGGCGACCCCTGATAGCACGGCCTTGCGATCGCCGTAGCCACAAGTTGAATCCAGTTTCGTCCAAATAGACGATGTGTACGGAGGCGTCAAGGTGCAGCATGAAGTTGGCATATTCTCTCCGGGCCTCGATGTTTTCAGGCAGATTGCAGCTCGCTCTGGTGTCACTGCCCTTCGTTCCGAGCTTCAGGGTGTATAGCATCCCTTGGAGCATCCGATCGACCGTCTTGTACCCCACTTGAGGCTTCTCCGGAAACTGTGCAGCCATGCAGTTGGCCATCTCTTTTAACATTAGGAAGGAGTTCTCTTGCAGCTTCTGGTTCAGAAATTGCCGCATTTCATCATCAACTTTAAGAAGTCGTTGACCACCGCGAGGAAGCGCCTCAGTTCTTCCTTCTAGGCGATGCTGACGGGCAATTCTATAGGCAGTTGAGACAGGCAGTTGCAGGACGGCTGCTGCTTCCCTTAGTGAGCTTCCATTTTCAATGGCCGCAATGAGTCGCTGGCGGTCCACAGATGAGGCGGGCATTTTTATTGCAGTGGTGAAGACTGAACTCTGTTAATTCTAAGTGTTGGATAAATAGGCAAGAAAGCAACGAGACTGTGGGTGATGGAGAAGCAGTGATGGAGGAGTTGCGCTTGGAGGAGTGAAGAGAGCTAGGGGAAAGAGAAAAAGCGATCGATTCTCACATTGGATGCCTTTTTAAAACTTTGCTTGTCCTTTATAGTCTATGGCCCATAGACTAAGGCTGCACGCAGCCAGGCCCTTCGCAGTCAGCGTAGACAGGATTCTCACTTTGGATGGCTTTATTCTCAGTTAGGCTGACAAAACCAATACTAGGCTTTCGAGTGCGATAATAGTCTTGGCTCGAGTGCGCGAAGCGCACGAGTGCCATAGACTATTATCGCACGAGTAAGCCTAGTAGTAGGCATATTGTCTCATGACTGAGCGTGCGTTGAAAAAATTCTTCGTCACAGCACTGTACTTTATTATCTGCACGCTTTTTGTTCCTGCAGCTAGGAGTTCCTACCATAGACATTTTCTTAGTGACCATAGACAATTTCTTGCTATGCACAAGCTTCTGATCGTGAGTTTGGCCCCATATGGGTTCATTATTTCCTAACGGCATGAGAAGCGGCATGACGGCCGGTGAGATCTCCCACCATTTGGAGTGGGCCGACGTTGAGAAGCTTGTGGACGAGCAGTTACGTCTCCAAGCAACTAGTGTGGACGACAACGAGGAGCTGAACCGCCTATTCGACTCCATCCCTGATTTGAACGACGACTTGGCCTCGATCGACCTTGACGCATCAATCCGGGCGCTGGAGCAAGAGACCGATGTCAAATCGTCTAAGAAGCATGAGGCTCAATACGTCGCGAAATTTCGCGATTTCTTGGCAAAGTATCCGCACCTGCGCGTCGATTTGGACACCTCGCAACGTGAGGAGCTGAGCGTTGGCCTGCGCTACTTTTACGGCACTCTTCACAAGACTGATGGCCAGCCGTATGCTCCTAGCAGCCTCGTGTGCATTCGCGCTGCCTTGTTCCACTACCTGATGAAGAACCGGGGCATCAACATCATTTCCGATGGTCGATTCTACTCTGCAAATCAAATGCTGAAGGCCGGTGGGCGTCTTTTCTTTGTTAAATTCTGCTGTGTTTTTCCCCTTTGTTTTAATAAACGTTGCTTGCAAACTGCTGTTTTTTGTGGCGCTGTAAGCTATTATCTGCACGCTTTTTCATTATCTGCACGCTTTTTTCATTATCTGCACGCTTTTTTCATTATCTGCACGCTTTTTTCATTATCTGCACGCTTTTTTGGCTACGCCGCATAGGGTTGGGCCATAGACTGTAAGATTAATGCACGCTTTTTGGACCAAAAACGCACGCTCAGTCATGGGACAATGTTTTGAAATGGGGTTTGTTGCCCCAGTCTGAATTGTCTGAATAGAATTTCCGCTAGTTTTTTTAGAACTGGACTTTGTTCAAAATTGAACGTGAAAAGGTGTACTACTGCCAGCTATGAACTCAAAAAACATACAAAAAAGTCTTGGTGAACTGAATATCGTCAGTTGCACAAACAGATGGTCCCTAAAACTGTCAGAAACATCGATGAAATAGCGGAACTCAAAGTTGGAAACTAAATAATCATCAATTAATATTCATTTCTCAAAATACTAGTCAAGCCATGAAATTCAACGCCACAAATGACTAGTAAAGATTTATAAATTCAGCGCTCAGTGGAAGCGCCAAAAAACTGAGCACGTTAAGACTAAGAGAAATGAGAAAACTTGAGTAAAAAATAGCAGCAAAATTGACGAAATAGCAAAGGATTGACAACTGAGGAAGATGGGAAGAATGAGGAAGATGGGACAAAAAGGGCAAGAATAAAAAATCAAGAATTCCGCAGCATGCTATCTTACATGTGCATAACCGCTGTGCAAATAAGTGGTCCAGAATGGTTCAAACATTGTACAAATTAATGAAAATCAAACCATTTAAATTAAACCACCGCACCTTTTCTCGTCTAAATTTTTTTTGAATGAATGCACAATAGAAACGACGAGGAGCAAATATTGAATACGCTTTTCTGAAGCGAAGGTTGACACTTCAAATTCAAATATCTGTTCAAATATCAGATATCTATTTCGTTAATTTCTTATTACGATTGGAAAACAACTGAGAGCCTCAAAGCGTTTTTGAAATATTAATTGCATCGCAAACTCAAAAAAACATCGATTAACAAGGCTTCAAGCGAAAGAATTCTGAGAAATATAAAATAGTTTAGCCCACGGTACTGTAAGATTTTTGCTTGTAAAATTACTATATTGCATCATCACTGGTTCATAATTTGTTTAAACAACTTTACGGTTAGATATGGGTTGCAGGGTGCAAGACTGTTTAGAGTGTAATAAGAGACTCACTGCAGGGGTAGAGAAGAAAGGGGTACAGGGGCTTTTAGGGGACTTACTGCAAAGATAAAAGATAGGATTTGATGTTTAGTGTCAAGTTCACCGTGTACTTCTCACTCTTGATCGCGAGCCTTATTTAATCCAGTCAGCATCGCGAGAAGCCGCAGGCCAGATGCACAGAAAGAATAACGCATTGAACGCGCTGGCACCCAAATAGCTAGCAAAGCAGATTTTGTCTTTGTGCCGCACTAAAAAGGATAGAAAAACGGCCAAGCGTCGGGCAATTATCGACCGTCGTTTCTCAGCGGACTGGGACTGCGTGCGATGAGCTGCCACTTGAGGAAAACGGAACACTGCAACAAAGGTAAAGAAGATCAGTATAAGCATCTGGGTGATTAGGAATGTTCCAACCAGAGGAATGATGTTCATCGACTTGGGCGCGGATTGAGAGGCGATGAGGACGTACAGCGTCATAGACATGATGATGGCGATTGACACGTTAGCTCGGTCGCCCTGCTGCTCAGCGAAGAACATGATACTAGCCAGTAGCGACAACAGTTCGTACGGCACAATCATCAGGATTGCGTAATACGTCACGCGACGTTGCAGAAAGAATCGCAAATTGACAAACTGGAACGTGGAGCTGTTAGCTACAACCATGTACTTGACGCTGTGGGTGAGTCTGACCAAGTCCCACTCGCCTACGCTAAAGAAAGCGCTGCTATCAGACGTACTGACACTCATTCTGCTGGTCAGAGTAAAGCTGAAAACGCTGGAGGGCGAGTTGATAGCTCCGATTTCCAGTGTGCACACCTGTCGATCAAACGGAAATAAACGCATATCCAGAGAGCAAGGAAACTGGGTCACTGTGTAAATGTAAGTAAATACGGAACCATCCGGAGACGCGATTGTTTCGAGGAATTTTGAGTTGCGCAAATCAAAAAACTCGACCGATTTAGCGTTCCAATAGCCGATGTCGGGTATCCACAGGCTGTTCCTGTCAAGTCGCATCTGAGTCACGCCAGTCTCAGTAGCGTTCCAGGCTAGTCTTGGATCGCGCCACGACATCAGTACCCAGCCGGACCATTCTAGCAGTTCTTCATCACCTAGTCCGTAGACTGTCTTCACATCAATGTTCACGTGTACGGTGGTGTTGTAACCACTGAGACTGGGTGGCTGCATAGACCGGCACTGGGACAGATACTGCGGGCCGACGCTCTGAGTCAGGGCTTTGCAGACGGGTCCGTCAGGGTTGGTTGACGGGTCCAGGCAGTCTGAAGGGTGCAGTGTTAGAGCCAAGGCTAGAAGTAGTATTTCAAAGCGTTGTTGCATAACTGTTGCTCTAGACTTATTGCTTAACGATGGACCGTTTGAATTCCTGAGCAGTTTTATGACTCAAATTTTCTGCCTCACTAAATATTAAAGGATATGAAGCAGTGGAACTAAGTTGAAAGCTTTTGATTGGCTAGCGGAACTGCATACGTTAGAAGCCAATTATTTAGAGAATGAGAATTTATCGCAGTTCGGCAGAAATTAGCTGAACACTTTTACAGGCCAGCAGACACAGCCTTCCAGAATCTAGATATTACGATCTCATACAAAAATTTAAAATGAATTTTATTAAAGCACTGGAAACACCGCACTGGAATAAAAGCTGCCCAGTAGTTTCAGTCAGAGACTTTACCATATCAATTACCATATCACTTTACCAGGATGAACCGACGAAAAGAACTACCTGAAAACTCGTTTCATTTGTAGAAAAGCAAAAGCAAATTTTCCAATTCAAGAAAAAATTAACTTTCAGTCTGCGGCAGCGGTTCCTCAGCTGTCGGTTTGGTAAGCAGAGGGAATGAGGAATTTACCGATATGCGACTGCAGAAAAAATAGGACTAGAAAGGCAAAAGAAAAGGGGCGCTATCATCGCCAACCACAAAGGGGACGGGGGCTAAATCCGCCACTCCTTTCTTAACCAGAGCTAAATCTAGTTCAGGCCATAGATAGCTGCGTTCAGACAAAATGTTTCATTCAGTTTGAGAAGCACTTTGTCCCGATTCGATTCAAGAATGGAGACACTTTACCGGTATACGATAGAGAACAGCACGATGTCTCGATTCTCACAGTGTCGATGTGAGAATGTAAATGTAAAATGTCACTGTGTGATTTGTCTATGGTTGGCACTTCTCTCCAATGTAATCATGTACAGTGCAGCTTCAAGCTCACTATTCAAAATCTACATTCGCCAGGCATGCAGAGTCAGGTTAGCAACAGTGGCGGCCTGTCGATTAGAGAGTTCCTGTTGGACTACTCGAACTGACGGCGTTCTCTTCACTGCTGCCTTCAGAGAAGAACCTGCTCGATCGATCGGTTGGGTTGAGACACGGAGAGTTACAGTTGCAGTAAAAAGGTGCTGTGCTGCTCGTTGATTCAAGTCTGGGGAGTTGAAAGTGAGCCCGGACCTCCTAAAAGAGAACCTCCTACTCAGCCTCTACCGAGCGTAATGAGAGAGTCAAATTTTGTCTGCGCTGGCCACATACTGTTCTCACAGCTCGATTTGGACATCCTTGATTTTTCGTCCTTTAAAATTTCATCCAAAACTCATTGAGAAAGATCAGGTTTCCATTGTATCGCATTTTTACACCCATTGCTTGTATTCTTTTGGTGAGTAACAATGCATTTCTAGGTACTTTTTTACTCTTTTGCGGTATGTTTATCTAAACGATATATTTGAAACAGCGAAGGAAGCAGATTAGGTGACGAACATGTTTAAAACGTTTAACTGGCCATAATTCAACTCGAATTCGTCCAAAATAAAGTTATCTCTTCACTCAAAGAAGAAGTCAATTACATTGTAGCTGCCGTCCACGTGAATGCGCATGCGTTTCTCTGGGTTGGCCGTCACACGAAGTTGCTCCGACTCCCGGGTCGGTACTTCATGCTCCACTGTAGCCAGAGCCTCGTGCGCACGGCAGGAAGATTGGTACAGACTTCGGTCGCGCCTTGTATGCAGATAGCGTCGTACGGTGGACTCGGACTTGTGTCCTGTCACGCGCATGATGTCATGCACAGTGGCACCGTTGCTGTCGAGATCACAAATTCTTGTCACTCTAGAATGCAAGCGCCGGTAGGCGCGAGTCAAAAAAAATTGTTGTAACGCACTGGGACCGCTGATTATTTATACACAATTGTGTCTTTCGTTCAACATCCACTGTGTGAACTCATCTCGCCGCTCCTTCACAACGGGGTGGCTCCAATCAAATATAGTCTGCGTAGTCTGCGTTGGTTGAGACAAGAGAAAAGTGATCATCATCATCGTTTGAATCGTTGCAGCCGGAGTCACATCCAGGAGCTCGAAAACTGACTCAATCTGCTGCTCCTGCAGTGCTGTATGTATTTTTCCCCAGAAAGTTCTCTAGTGCACTAGCCCACCCTACTCAAAGTCTCCTGCTGAAGACTGCCCGTCCCGTCCCGTCCCATCAGCGTCAGGTAATCGCAGTTTCCTCAAACGAGAGACTTGTTACTAGACCACCTCCGAATGAGTGTTGTCACAGAAAACCCGACTAAATTATATGGCCTAAAAGTATATTCTCATGCAGCAACCGAGAATATTCAAATGTGGATTTGACGCAGAGAGGTCAGAGGCTGAATCGCCTGCATCTGTGCGGCTTTCTCTGATTTTCACAGTAGGAGCTGTTACAATCAAAAGGGATGTACGAGTAAGGCATCCTGATTGGATCAGTAGCCCCCAAAGAGTCGTATAAAAAATCCCATAGCTCCCTCATAGCTTAATTTGAAGGTGGGAGAATAAAAGAGTAAGATGCAAGAGTTGGAGAGGCCGGGCGCATAATACATGCTAAACCATTCTCTTTAGGAAGATCAAAATCGAGGCAAACTCTCGGCGGCCAAATAGTGGCTGTCAACTTAGGGCACTCAAATGGTCTACTCCGCATATGTGCGCGCATGCATGTAATGACCATTCCCGTTATCGTTAACATATTTGGAACTTCATTTCGCTTGAGTAGTGATAGAAAAAGATCGAAGGCTCAAAATCAACATTTGATTTAATTTTCTAAAGCGATGCGTTTCAGTCTGCATTGACCATTATCAAGCAGATAATTGGCTGAAACGAAATTGCGAAAATTGCTGTTCCAAAAATAATTAGCCCTCAATAAGAAAACGCCCTTCGACCGTAGCAGATAAAAAAATCAAACTTATCATATGGCAACTGAACATCAATCAAACATTTACATGTAGGTCAATTTTAAGCCTTAAAACTCTTACCAACATGTATTTATAGACACAAAAACGTGAACAACTGTGTCCAGCTGCATGCAACACGATAGTTAAGAAGGGGTAATTAGCCTCCGCCGCACACAGCAACTTGGTCAAGGTGGAAGATCAACTTTTCCTTATCGTAGCTCAATTCAGTAGCTCTATAAGTAAAAGCATATGACTAGGACATGGTAAAATGGATTAATTGCAGGAAGAGAACTTCATTTGGTGCGTTTGAATTCCGCGGTGCAGGATTCAGAACCCAAAGAGCAGAGGTTGAGATAGGGGAGGAGTGGGGGGCTTAGCGTCGATGATTCATCCGATAAGTTATCAGGAGGGAGAGGGGCCTCGATCATCTAGGATTGGGATCGCGTTGGACAAATTTGAGAAATTCATGTACGTAATGATGAATTACATACGTAACGGCTATTAAACATGAAAGTTTTAATAGCAGCCTGTCCGTTGTTAAATAACAAATTACAATTAAAATGTAACTTTTATTTTGTAGATTTTATTAAATAAAACTCGACTGATTGGGTAAAATTATCCGCTTACGTGGAAAATATACATGTAGTTACGTTCTGACATTGTTCGCGAAACAAGCGCATTATTCATTTCTGGAAAAATTTTGTTCTTAGACCTGTTCGTGACTCTTAATTCAGTGCAGTATCAATGAGATCCTATAAGAGATTTTAACTAAAAAAACTTTCATAATATTAATTAGCTGATTCTAAATACATGTACATGCATACTTGAGTCGGACTGGATTACTTTCCCACGAATTCTCGCGTCGGTAGTGGCAGCGAACTACAGCTACATGTACGTAAAACCAAGAGCAAATTAAGCTTCCTTTCGAAGCAAGATAAAAATTTACGGTAAATTGTTCAATTGATGAGGACGCAATTTTTTTCCAAAGTTCACGCTCGCACATGGGCTCTAAACTGGCTAGCCTACTAACAGCAGGCTATGGGCATTTTCTCCTTTTTTTAATTTTTCTAGAATTCATACTAGTAGAACTTTTTTAGCCTTATGAATCTGCCATACTTGTAGTTATAATAACATAGGCGCGTTTTTTTGCATTTTGTCATTCCTACGCGAAAGTTCATAAATCATTATGTAGCGATTTTGAGGGATTTATGACTGCACCTGGCGTATTTTTATGGCCCGAGAGAACTGATAGGATCTTCTGGTCACGTGAGTTTGGGTGGCAACAAGCTCAGCCAATCAGAAAATTTGACGTCAGTTATAAAAAATCGGCTCAGCCAATCAGCGTCGAGATGTTCCATTATAACAAATTGCAGTCCAGTTGGCGGCTATTTAAACCGGTGTTTTTGGCCCGCTCGGACCTCAACCTCCTGGGACCTTGGCCTAACTTAGACCTCCCGGAGCTCGACCGTCGTCTCTTGATCCCCGGATCGCAACTTCCCCCGTCACCGTCAAGGACGAATCCCCCCGGTCGTCAGCAGCGAACATCAAAGTTAAGATCATCACCTGCTAGCTATCTGCTAAGATTGTGACATCAGCATCATCCCCGGGCCTACAGCTGCGAAGCACTAAGCTGATTCGGTCACTGTGGATTACCTGGTCTCCGGCTGTTAATTGAGTGTCTGATTGGTTGGGTGAGAGGCTACCTAGACTTGCTTGATTGGGTGATTCCTTATCTGTCCCCTATTTCAGTAGCTGGATTAGGCGCACACTTTTGCTCATTTTGTTTAGCGGTGCTGTTATTGAGGCAGAAATCACTTAATAATAATACTAATAGTAGTCTGATACTCCAATTCAATCTGAAGTGTGAAGGGATTTAGTGAGAAGGTTAAATCTGACAGTTACTTTTATCAGTTTTATTTCTTTGTTCGCCGATGGCTCAGATGAGTAGCTAAGCTAGTAGGCGCCAGTCACAGTGGACCAATGGCAAGGCAGTCCTCAGTCGATCAATCTATCAAATCAGTTAGCAAATTGCCAATAGTGCAAAATCGGCGCGCGCTAGAGATGTACTCTGTGCACTCTAGATTCGCGAATCGGCTCGGGTAATAAATTATGCGGCTTCCAAAGTTCGAGTTAGCCTATCATCAGCGCTACGAGAGGCTAGTTGGCGCGTTGAAGGCCAAAAGTACAATTCCATGTATTTAGCAATGTAATAGTACATGTAACTACCCCATAGTCTCGCCACTGCAAGAATGCCCTGCACAAGTCCCCTCTATACCTGCATGGCCAATGCGATCAAGTCCCAGCAGTGTCCCTTATCATCGGCTATGACTTCGAGATTGACAGCAAAAAGACACTAGTTGGCAGGTAAGTGCTAAGCCCCCTCTAGTCGGAAGCCCGATTTTGAAAGTTCCGGTTTGGTGAGCCAGAACGCACGGGCTGGTGGCAGCGGGTTAGTTAATCTGCGGACTGGCTAATCTCTACCTTTAAAATTCTCCCTGCTTGTCTCTCGCTGTCCATCTCTTAGCTATAGGACCTAGACTGCTCGCCACAGATCAAGCTACCGTGGGGCTGACCATCTGACAGGAGTGGGGGGCCAGGACTCTAATGGATTCATTTATGAGACCTGAGGCCCGAAAGCTTCCACAAAGGGGCCGAAACCCATCACAATATTGATAGGCTAAATTAACACTCTGTCTGCCCAGGCATTTTGAAATACTACATCAACTTTAGCCTGTTCCATGCTTCGAAAGTTCCAGCAGATAAGCCTGGACTATCTGCTGGTTATACCAAGTCGGATAGGTCTCTCATCGCTGACATTTTGTCTGTGGTTAAAACCCTCAATGAAGAATGTATCAGTTTACTGGGGTAAAATTTGTTTCACACGCGATAAAAAATCTTTCTATGGTTGAAAGCCCTCGGACGCTTTTCTCAGGCAAGGAGTTCTATAATTAGCATCTGGAGTGGAAGCGAAGAAATACCCGTTATCTCATGAGGCCAGTTTTTCTTATTGATTTTTATTACTTTTTTCTCTGTTTTCTGCGGAATCTGTCAAACTCAAAAATGAAGCGACGGAATATTTGCTGGCTAGTGTTTTTATTTAAAGAATTCAAATTAAAACCAAAAACGAATATAAAATGATAACGTAAAACAGGCAAAGGAGTTTACACAAGACGGAAGTGAGCAGGTTAGATTTGTCAGAGCAGTGGCATCTCAGACAGAAGTTACTTTGTCATTGACACAAATCGAAGTTACTTATTTGAGCTAGCACTAGAAAGTTTAGCCGACATTCGCTTATTTCGAGCCCCAGCTCCACCAACCTAAATGTCTTTGACAAGATTTTTCATCATAAAGTTGGAAAATGCACAGACGAGTCCTTCTTTCGCACCATGACACTCCATGCACATCGTCTGACCCATGAAATGTTCCAGATAGTAGTTGTCATCCATCATCTCGTCGATAATGTGACAGAACAGCTGCATCTGATTGGGAGAATGCAGCAGCCGTCTGCGCAGTCCATCGCTCTGCCAGATCTCCTCGAACACCTGCCAATAGTGTCTGGCCAGCCCAAAAGCGATATCAGACGGCTTGGACAGGCCACCGCGATTGATCTCCTCCAAGAAGGCAATGGCTGGGTGGCCTCAATCCCACCATTAGTCAGTCCCACCACCAATCCCACCTCATGAAGGGGCGGCAGATCGTCAGAGCCAAGAAGAAGGTCGCGGGAAGATCCGCATCCTCGCTTTCTTTGCACGAACTTCCTAGCGACTGCTCCGCTTGTATAGTAAATAACCGTGCAGTCGGAGCTCAATTCTCAATTCGATTGGCCACATAGATCTTATCAATGATTAGCATCCCAACTCGCTCCATCTGTGTCGACTTGTTGGACGCTCGCAACCGAAGTTAACTCTGATAATCTAATCCATCCTTTTCAATTCTCCGAGTGATTGATAGCAGAGTTCTCTCTGATGGCAGCCGAGATTGTTCACGTAGAAGTCCGTAGGCTGCAGCACTTACTGAATAGATCATGTAGCACAATACCATCAGCTTTCGAAAGGATCTCCTGGAGCTCTTTGGCTTACTGCTCAGCTGCAGCTGCTCTCGAGTAAAGACACCGACATGTCTTCCTTCTGCTCTAGTGCACTTGTTAGATTGTTGTGGGCCATATCCATGAAGTAAGCAAAAATGTATTCTTAACAGTACCATCAGGCAAATTATCCTGGTCAGTCCGTTCAAGATCTTATTTTAAATTCTTGACTCGAGCCGAGCCTTCAAATTCACAACTTCACTGATGAAAGAAACCTTTCTATCTGTGCCAAGCAATTCTATCACCGTGTCTTGCAAACAGTGCCGCGCCTTTTAGACCAACTGAGACGTACGTTGCGATCGGGTCCAATGCAGATGGAGCACGCAACCTGGCAGACATGCAATTCACTTCCAGCATGAAGATGCACAGGAACTCGTTGCATATTGCAGTGGGAAAGCCACCCTGGTCTCGCTACATCTGAATCGAGCAGTTCTTGAATTTCTCTGAACGAGCAATTAGAATTGAATCAATAGTAAAGAAAGTCAGCAATCTGATCATCGAGACGCATGTTTTCAGCCTTCAGACGAGCAGATTATGTCGCAGTGCATGTGCTCTGAGCTGCCTGCTGGACAGTAGTAGGTACTTTGGTGCATTAGGAAAGATAGTTGGCACCGCATCATGCTTCAAATAACGCTTGGACAGCTGGCTTTCTTTCTTTCTGCCAGTGACATCGCTATCAAGTGGAAATTAGCACTTTTATGATTTTTTCCACTTGCCACTTGTCTTTGATCGATGGGAAATGAAATCTAAGAAATCTAATTGAATTCAAATCGGTGCCACTTCGTGGCCATGAGTCGTGGCAGCTCTTAAACAAGGTGTCTATGGTAAAAACCGGAGGACTAAGCAGGGGCGTAGCCAGGAATTTTGATTGGGGGGGGGGGCCGTGAGTTAGGGGGCGCCAGCTTCTTATAGGGGGGCGCCAGTTTCTTTTAGGGGGGGCGCCAGTTTCTTATAGGGGGGGCGCCAGTTTCTTATAGGGGGGGCGCCAGTTTCTTTTAGGGGGGGGGGAGGCGCCAGTTTCTTTTAGGAGGGGCCGGGGCACCAGTTTCTTTTAGGGGGGGGGGCGCCAGTTTCTTATAGGGGGGGGGGCAGTTTCTTTTAGGGGGGGGGGGCGCCAGTTTCTTTTAGGAGGGGCGCCAGTTTCTTATAGGGGGGCGCCAGTTTCTTTTAGGGGGGCGCCAGTTTCTTTTAGGGGGGGCGCCAGTTTCTTTTAGGGGGGGGCGCCAGTTTCTTATAGGGGGGGGGCGCCAGTTTCTTATAGGGGGGGGGGCGCCAGTTTCTTTTAGGGGGGGGCGCCAAGGCCAGAGTTGGTGATTGGGGGGGGGGGCACGGCCCCCCTTGCCCCCCCTCTGTCTACGCCCCTGGGACTGAGGGAATTCCACTTTTTTAAGGCTCCATTGAAATCAAACGGAAATTTTTCTTAAAAAAAAGTCTCCATTTATTTCTATACAGCATAAGCTATTTCCACCAAATTTAATCTGCATGTACGGCATGAAAGCCCATTGAGATGTATGACAGCTTGAGTAAAAATGTTTCTTTGGAGAGCCGCTGCATGTGCTCATCTAAAACATTGGCCTCATGTGGTAAAATAGTTTTGACTTTTATTTCTTCGCTTCCACTCCAGATGCTACTTATATAACTTCTTTTTGCTTGTTCTCAGGCCTCTCGTCTTCGCCTTGGCCTGATAAAAACGCATCCTCAGACTTTATTTTCCATAGAACGATTTATTATCGCGTGTGATACTATACTTCATCGGCTGAATTCCAACGGTGTTTGACAACCCTCAAACAACGCTTAACCAACGCTTTATTGATTTATTTTCGATACAATACTCTTACAAGTAAAAAAGAAGCCCGAAACAAAACGGGCTGGGATAATATTTTTGCATGGTACTACTAACCCCAACTAAACATATAGGCTTATTCAATTTTATTAGTTGTAAAATAAGTTTCTTGATGGTTCAACAATTCAAGCAATCACTTTAATCTCGTTTTGTGATGGCACTGATGACAGAAGAATGAACGAATGTGTCCTTGGCTTGGGTGCAATGCGCCTTAATTTATTTCATATATATTTGTATCTGAGCAAATCTATGTAATCAAAGTAATTAAGATACATTCTAAATAATGACTAGATCTACTATTGAATTAAAACTGGATCGACTGGAACTCTGGAACGGCTATGCAACCCTACAACTACTACAACTACTACGGCGCCCAGGAGACCTAACACCAAAACAGGGCATTCGCGTTTAAAATACGACAGGAATTAGCATACAGTAAAACAATAGTAGTAAAGTAAGTACGTACAGTAGGTATCGCGGAAATAGGGAACTCACTACTGAATAAATACTGACTAAATAATAACACAATAATATTCAAGAACGCAGGATACATGATAAAAAGTGCGGAGATTCAATTGATACATAAAAATAAAAACGAATAATTTGTTAACAGCAATTTAGTACAGTAAAACTGTTTTATTAATTGCTTAGGCCCATTTGCCTTCGCTTTCGCGCCGCCGCCGCTGCTGCTGAACTTTAGATGGGATGGCATAGCGTTTCTATGTAAAATATATAGTGATAAAACATTAGAAGTATAATACTTTGGAAATTGAGTAGAACACATGGCAGAATGCAGCCGTATATACACGTTAGGCGGTATAGAACACGGCAAAAACCGCCTATAAGGCAGTCCGTATCATGCTATATGATACAGTAGCATGCTATAGACCGCCTTTTTTATGCGCACAAGGGCCAAATATGGCACAAATTTGAACAGACGTTTTTGCTTATTTTTTAGTTCACTAATGCAAAGTAGGCCTAGCGATTTTACTAACCTACTACGCTACTATTCTCTAGTACAGTATTTTAGTGTCACTAGAATGCTAGATAAATATTAGGTCAGGATGACTTAGTTACAACTTACAAGTGTAAGTGTTAACATTTAACATTATTTTATGTAGGCCTACTAAGTACTAGCTGTTTATTATTTCCACAATATTAATAGGCCCAGCGAATTAATATTAGAACAGGAGGAGAACAATACGACTCGACTTAAAGTTCAATAAGTGAACTTGGATGGCGCTCAGTTTCAGTTTGTAGCTAGGCCTATGCACAATTTTGTAACTGAATGCAATAACTGTGTGACTAAGCTAGGCCTAGGGCTATATATTCAATATTCTTTTTTCTGAACCCTGAATCCTGAGTTTAGGAGAGAAACTATTTAGTAAAGCTAGCTATATTGATAGATATATTGAACAACCATAATTTAGGGTTCTAATATACTATACTAATAGCCTATTATATATATTCCATAAATGGATGTATTTTTTATTTTTTATTTTATTGATAAATTGGGTTCTATTCTACTATTTTATGTTATAGGTTGAGCCTGAAATTAGTATTTAGTATTTAGAGGTTCTATATTTTTTTTAACCTTCCCTTTCCCCATAACCTGCTAGCCTTCCCTACATGGTTACACCCTACTGCCCTTGCTTTACCATATCTTACCCTGATGGCCTTCCTACAACACTTGCTACCTTTTCTTATCAATACAAGCCTTTCCCATACCTTACTGCCCTTCATTGTCTTTTATGGGCCTTTTCCATACCCTGCTGTCTTTCACAAACCTTGCTGCTCTTCAATGTATCCTGCTTGGCCTTCATTGTATATTGTTGGCCTTCCCACATGGCCATACCTTGCTGGCTTTTCCCATATCCTGCTAGCCTTCCCCACACCCTACTGTCTTTCCCCATACCCTGCTGTCTTTCCCCTACCCTGCTGTCCTTCCCCACACCCTTGCCAGCCTTCCTTACTCCTTGCTAGATTTCCCCACACCCTGCCAGCTTCCCCACACCCTGCCAGCTTCCCCACATCCTGCTCGCCTTCCCTACTCCATGCTACCCTTCCCCACACCCTGCTGTCCTTCCCCACATCCTGCTGGCCTTCCCTACTCCCTGCTACCCTTCCCCACACCCTGCTGTCCTTCCCCATCAATGCAGGCCTTCCTCACTCCCTGCTGGCATTCCCCACACCCTGCCGGCCTTCCCCACATCCTGCTGGCCTTCCCTACTCCTTGCTACCCTTCCCCACACCCTGCCGGCCTTCCCCACATCCTGCTGGCCTTCCCTACTCCCTGCTACCCTTCCCCACACCCTGCTGTCCTTCCCCACACCCTGCTTGTCTTCACTACCAATGCAGGCTTTCCCTACACCCTGCTGTCCTTCCCCATACCCTGCTGTCTTTCCCCATACCCTGCTGTCTTTCCCCTACCCTGCTGTCCTTCCCCACACCCTGCCAGCCTTCCTTACTCCTTGCTGGCTTTCCCCACACCCTGCTGGCTTCCTCACATCCTGCTAGACTTCCCCACACCCTGCCAGCTTCCCCACATCCTGCTGGCCTTCCCTACTCCTTGCTACCCTTCCCCACACCCTGCCGGCCTTCCCCACACCCTGCTGGCTTTCCTTACTCCCTGCTACCCTTCCCCACACCCTGCCGGCCTTCCCCACACCCTGCTGGCTTTCCTTACTCCCTGCTACCCTTCCCCACACCCTGCTGTCCTTCCCCACACCCTGCTTGTCTTACACTACCAATGCAGGCTTTCCCTACACCCTGCTGTCCTTCCCCATCAATGCAGGCCTTCCTCACTCCCTGCTGGCATTCCCCACACCCTGCCGGCCTTCCCCACATCCTGCTGGCCTTCCCTACTCCTTGCTACCCTTCCCCACACCCTGCCGGCCTTCCCCACACCCTGCCGGCTTCCCCACTTCCTGCTGGCCTTCCCTACTCCCTGCTACCCTTCCCCACACCCTGCTGTCCTTCCTCACACCCTGCTGTCCTTCCCCACACCCTGCTAATCTTCACTACCAATGCAGGCTTTCCCTACACCTTGCTGTCCTTCCCCATCAATGCAGGCCTTTCCCACTCCCTTCTGGCATTCCCTACACCCTGCCGGCCTTCCCCACATCCTGCTACCCTTCCCCACACCCTGCCGGCCTTCCCCACCCCCTGCCGGCTTCCCCACTTCCTGCTGGCCTTCCCTACTCCCTGCTACCCTTCCCCACACCCTGCTGTCCTTCCCCACACCCTGCCAGCCTTCCCTACTGCTGGCCTTCCCTATTTCCTGCTACCCTTCCCCACACCCTGCCGGCCTTCCCCACACCCTGCTGGCCTTCCCCACACCCTGCCTGCTTCCCCTCATCCTGCTAGCCTTCCCTACTCCCTGCTACCCTTCCCCACACCCTGCCAGCCTTCTCTACTGCTGGCCTTCCCTATTTCCTGCTACCCTTCCCCACACCCTGCTGTCCTTCCCCACACCCTGCCTGCCTTCCCTACTGCTGGCCTTCCCTATTTCCTGCTACCCTTCCCCACACCCTGCCGGCCTTCCCCATACCCTGCTGTCATTTCCCATACCCTGCCACTCTACCTCTCACAGGCTACCCCTCCCAGACAGCCCTCCCAGACAGCCCTCCTAGACAGCCCCTCCAGGCTAACCCGACTCTACCCCTCCCAGGCAGCCCTTCCGGGCTTCATCTCCCACTCAACCTCTTCCAGAAGCGGAGGACGATCGCAGGACTGTTTGCTGCCTGCCGCTTCAGCTGCAGTGACCGCCGGCTCAAGCGGAGGACGATCGCAGGACTGTCTGCTGCCTGCCGCTTCGGCTGCAGTGACCGCCGGCTCAAGCGGAGGACGATCGCTGCTCCGCGTGCTATCATCTACTAGTGTTGTGAGTGCTAAGGGCGATCGAAGGACTAATGAAGAAGCATATTATCCGATTTCTTTTAGAGGAGATCTATGCCAGTTATTTATCTTCTCGTTTAATTAGCAGTGAGGAAAAAAAGACGACTATTATATGCTGCCGCTTATACACTCTACAATATCATCAGCAGAATACGTTAAATGAGGTCGTTTGAAACAAGAGTACGTAGATGGTAAGATGGCATGTATTTAGCAGTTTAGCTTCTTCCTAGTGAAATCAGTGAATTGTGTTGGTCGCTTACAGAACCTATTCAGCTTCTCCGCTCATAGTCACTCCAGCATCAAGTGCTAACAATGCAGATTAGCTATGAACTGTATTGGAATGCTTTGCATCATGCATTTGCATTTTAAATACAAGGACTTTTTCTCTCGTTCATTGGCAGGTATCAAGATGAGACAAAGCAATGTGCATTATGCTGCTGCCTATTCATAGGACGCAGAGTGCACGCAGGATCCTCTGAGGTGAAAGAAGACGACGGTGACGACTACGACATGTATGACTATTCAGCCACATTGGACAGAAATTAGCTGTTAGCCGACGTAGCCGTATAAATGTTTGGTCACACTTCTCTGTGCCCGTGGCGTATAGAACATTTAATCCGTGACTTCTTTGCACTATTGCACTACCATCAAACGCTGACGCTCTTTTTCTCGCTCTGTAATGCTGTAACCAGTTTTTTGTCCCCCCTTGTCGAGTTTGAGAGAACTATGCAGCGCATTTTTTCGACAAGAGTTTTTCATTGTCTTTTGTCAATGTGCAGTTTTACGAGTACATGTATATACTTAACTGAGTATTGTAAACATGTGCCTCTAAAATAAAACAGACTTCACTGCTTTTAACTATGCTTTTTACGATAATTCGCTCTGTCATGTCCTGAAACATTCCTGTTTTATCGAATTCTCTTTTGATGATGACACAAATATGGTCACAAAGAATAGTGGGAGGTAGAGCCATATGGCGAGAGGTATAAAGTGATTTTACATGATTTTACATGATTTTACGAGAGGTATGATTTTACATTACAGTAGTCTCAATAGTTTATCTGCCCCTATTGGCCTCCCTTTCTCCTTCTCGCCCTCTGTCTCTGCAGCACCTGTTGGTTAAAAATTAGAGGAAAGCTCGGCAAGAAAAGCCTCTGTGGAAAAGTCTCGTGCTCTCATAGCCTGACATCCTGCCACTTTTTAAATAGCCATGACTTTCCTGGTACATGGACATTTACATACGTAAGTTGTTTCCATCGGATTGAGACATGATTTATAACTAGTATAGGTATATTAGTAATAGTAAATTCAGTCAGTCTTATCATATACGAGCAGTGGCGGATCTAGAATTTCATTTTGGGAGGGGGCGGTCCAAGTTTAGGAGGCCAACATGAGTAATGAGGGGCACCTATTATGAGGGGGTGCAAAAATGCTGTACTGCTGAAAATAACGAACGGGAAACACGGATTGCATGTTATTAATTTAAATACGTACGAGTATTTGATTTGAGAAGCACAATATATCGGGAAAAGTTTTGCCTTCTCTGTGACGTGCTTGGCAAGTGCACATGCACTAGCTACATGGGGGGGGGTTCATAAGACCGAAATTTCACAACGCCGAAACCATACTTCACAAGACCGATACTTCATAAGACCGAAATTTCACAACGCCGAAAGCTCAAAATGCAGGGCACTTCACAAGACAGAAACTTCATAAGACCGAAGTTTCACAACCCCAAAGCTTAAAATACTGGGCCCTTCACAAGACTTGCGAACTTGCTGCCTTTTTTGCTGCCTCGTCGTTACCACGAAATACTTTTATTTGTAGTAACGAAGTTTGAACTTATGAAGTTTCGGTCTTGTGAAGTATGGTGTTTCGGCGTTGTGAAATTTCGGTCTTATGAAGTTTCGGTCTTGTGAAGGATCGTGCAGCAGTTTTTGGCGTTTTCGTCGTTCGGCGGAGTTTTAACAAAAGCTCTCAGCCAATCGGAAAATTCAGCGTGCGTTATAACAAATCGGCCGCGTGAGAGCTATAAAAGGCGGCAACTCTAACTGCGCTCGAAATATCTCCCGGTTTTTGTCCTTGCCAAGGCCTGGGGCGCTCAACTTGGCCTGATACTGCCTTCTGGCTCTTCCCCCTACGGTCCTGCCGATCTGATCCTCCTTCCCCCGGCAGTTTCGTCTTCAAAAGCTAAGTTCCCCCTGAGAAGCATCATCAATATCTCCCGGCAGTGATCTAAGAGTAGCAACGACAACCGGCAAGTGAGGAGCAACAGCGTCGCGCGTCAGTTAAGATCAGCAGCAGCATACCATCTGAGTGTTTCGGTCTCTGTGGATTCCTTGGCTACCGGCAGATAGGTCCTCCGATTAGTTGGGTGAGAGGCTCTTTTGACCTGCTTAACTGGGTGCACCCTTTGTCTAACCCCTTCCTAGGTAGTCTGATAGGATTTGCACTTTTGCTTACTTGCTTTTGTGTGCCAATCTCGAGGCAGAAGTGTTAGTTAATATTAAAAGTAGCCATTTGCTCTAACTCAATCTAAAGTGTTTAGGATTGCGGATTAAGTGAGAAAGTTAAATCTGGAAGTTAAAGACTTGGCGTTTTCTTTATTTTTCGCAACGCCAGCTGAGATGAGCAGCTAAATCTAGAGGCAGAGGTCACAGTGGACCGGAAGCGGCACAGTTCCCAGTCAATCAGTCGATCTAAGAAATCATTATGTTAAGCATGCAAATTAAGTGCCAGACTGGCGCTTTCGCACTGTCTCAGGCAGCTAAGCGGCTAAAACGAGATAAATATTAGTCTGAAGGTCTCCAAAAGTGACAATACATCTACATCATCGCTATCTGTCGACGTGTTAACGCACATTTAGTTCCAAAAGCGTGCAGTTACGTGTACTTATACATGTACTTCTGGGAATTTGGTAATGAAATAGTACATTTGGTAGTGTATAAAGGCTCGCCAGTGCAAGAACCCCTGCAAAAGTCCTCTGTCCCTGCATGGCCAATGCGATCTTAGTCCCAGCAGCGTCCGTTCTATTCGGCTATGACTTCGAGATTTAGACAGCTAAAAGACTAGATGGCAGGTAAGTGCAGTGCCCCTCTAGTCGGAAGTCCGATTTCGATAGCTCCGGTTTGGTGAGCCGGGGCGCACGGACTGGTGGCAGCGGGTTAGTTAATCTGCGGATTAGCTAATCTCTACCTTTCAAATTCTCCCTGCTTGTCTCTCGCTGTCTTCTCCTAGCTATAGGACCTTGCTGCTCGCCCACAATCTGGCTACCATGGGGCTGACCATCTGACAGGAGTGAGAGGCCAGAGTTCTAAGTGATTCATTTCCGAATTCTGAGGCCCGAAGCTATATAAGCTTAGAAAGGCCGAACCCATCAAATTGAAGAGAATGTCAGTTTTGATGAGCTACAGGTAAGTTTATCCCTTGCTCGAATTTCTACCGAGGAAAAAGCCTCTATTTACTACATAAGTGGCTACGTTTACACACAAGCCTTCCTTAGGCTCAACCTCAGGGATCTTAAGAGCATTTACATGTACATGGGCCCTCTCCGGGCATGCATGGCTGCTTCTCTCGCCACCGCTTCCTTCAGGGCCAGGTACTTGAGGAGCCGTGCGCGGTGCCCCAAGCTTTTCTGCCGCTCAACAGGCAGTAAAAATGCAGAACAATTTATCTGCCACTACCCGGTCTTCACCACTCACTCACCCCGGCCCAACTCTCCGACGCTTGCAGGCCCGAGAGCATATCGATGCTCACCCGGTACCGCGCTGCAAGCGAGACCGACGCCCCCGGAGGGACATCACTTCGATGGAAGTCATTCATGGTCGCCAGAGGCTAGCGGAATTGGGCGGTCTTCTTCGCCTCCTGATTGCTGCATCCGCCGGATGATCTCCTCTGCAGCTAGGTCAAACATACTCGTGTGCATACTGGCACTAATCCATGATTGAACATACATGTAGGTGAAATACTTGCGTGAGTTGCGTCAGTGTCAATACGCTCTTGCTCCAAAATACTTGAGCTCTTGTGCTAATCTCCATTCTAGCCGTGCTTGCTTTTGCTAGTGCGAGCTTGTTCATGCAACCCAATTTTGGTGCTATTTTTAAGCCTAGCTTACTTGAGGTAGCAAATTAGCCAGACTATGTGGATAGTTTGCCATTAGCTAAGGATAGTTTAACATTCTGAGCAGGATGAGAGACTTTTCAGGCCGCCGCGATCCGAAATTCAAACCGCGACTTGCAGTCTGGTCATTTCTTTTGCACGAACGAAATTTCTCAAATAAGTGTAACACAAAGTGAAAAAATTAGAAAACTACTTGGACGATTTGACCTTTCAAAACTGCACTAAAATGCGTGGCGCAACAGCCAAATTACCGGGTGACATCGGTCGAGAAAAAAGCTTTTTTATTTGTTATTCGGACAAAAAATAATTATAGCTCTCAATAAACGCAAAGGTAATGTGCCGCTTGGATAGAAAAACTTTATGCAGCTACGCAAAAACAACTGAAGTAATGCGCGCAACATAGAGCTGCCCGCAAAAACTTCAGCTACACAGCAACTACAAACCGCTGGTACAGGACTGCGCATCGCCAGGGTGTGAGTCCCACGAACACGCATCACTTCAGACAATCGTTCAGGAAATAAACATAGTTATTAAATAACCCTCACTTTGCCACTGTTCGTTAAGGTCGAAACGGAACCGGACTGGATGATAGCACGCGGAGCAGCGATCGTCCTCCGCTTGAGCCGGCGGTCACTGCAGCCGAAGCGGCAGGCAGCAGACAGTCCTGCGATCGTCCTCCGCTTGAGCCGGCGGTCACTGCAGCAAGCGGCAGGCAGCAGACAGTCCTGCGATCGTCCTCCGCTTGAGCCGGCGGTCACTGCAGCAAGCGGCAGGCAGCAGACAGTCCTGCGATCGTCCTCCGCTTGAGCCGGCGGTCACTGCAGCAAGCGGCAGGCAGCAGACAGTCCTGCGATCGTCCTCCGCTTGAGCCGGCGGTCACTGCAGCAAGCGGCAGGCAGCAGACAGTCCTGCGATCGTCCTCCGCTTGAGCCGGCGGTCACTGCAGCAAGCGGCAGGCAGCAGACAGTCCTGCGATCGTCCTCCGCTTGAGCCGGCGGTCACTGCAGCAAGCGGCAGGCAGCAGACAGTCCTGCGATCGTCCTCCGCTTGAGCCAGTGGTCACTGCAGCCGTAGCGGCAGCATTTATCGGATCCTTGCAAAATAGAATTTCTTTTCTGGCATTCCAAATCCCAAATGGCTTTCATAAACGCACAGTTCCCCGTTGGAAAGCCGAATACAAAGTGCGGCGTCAGCGTTAGCTGACTCGCATGTACGCACCTGAAATGGTAAGAGTGAAGCGTCTGAAGTAAATAACGATGCATAGTGTTATATTTTTAAATAATACCGAAACGAAACAATCTTCTCAGTTTTGAACATAAATGGAGACAGTACTCAAGGGCACAGTGGGAGATATCCTGGAAGTGGTTGCCATGGAAGGGGGAGCGCTGCCTGGGAGGGGTAGAGTGGGAGAGGAGCCCGAGAGGGGTAGCCTGGCAAGAGTAGCCAGGAAGGGTAGCCTGGGAGCGCTGTCTGGAAGAGGTTGAGTGGGAGATAAAGCCCGGAAGGGCTGCCTGGGAGGGGTAGAGTCCGGTTAGCCTGGAGGGGCTGTCTGGGAGGGCTGTCTGGGAGGGCTGTCTGGGA
This sequence comes from Macrostomum lignano, assembly GCA_002269645.1. Lineage (NCBI taxonomy): Eukaryota > Metazoa > Platyhelminthes > Macrostomidae > Macrostomum > Macrostomum lignano. Next base: position 62,534 of record NIVC01002898.1, read on the forward strand.
GGGCTGTCTGGGAGGGCTGTCTGGGAGGGGTAGCCTGTGAGAGGTAGAGTGGCAGGGTGTGGAAAATGACAGCAGGGTATGGGGAAGGCCGGCAGGGTGTGGGGAAGGGTAGCAGGAAATAGGGAAGGCCAGCAGTAGGGAAGGCAGGCAGGGTGTGGGGAAGGACAGCAGGGTGTGGGGAAGGGTAGCAGGGAGTAGAGAAGGTCAGCAGGATGTGGGGAAGCCGGCAGGGTGTGGGGAATGCCAGCAGGGAGTGAGGAAGGCCTGCATTGATGGGGAAGGACAGCAGGGTGTGGGAAGGGTAGCAGGGAGTAGGGAAGGCCAGCAGGATGTGGGGAAGGACAGCAGGGTGTGGGGAAGGTTAGCAGGGAGTAGGGAAGGCGAGCAGGATGTGGGGAAGGCCGGCAGGGTGTGGGGAAGGGTAGCAGGAAATAGGGAAGGCCGGCAGGATGTGGAGAAGCCGGCAGGATGTGGAGAAGTCGGCAGGGTGTGGGGAAGGGTAGCAGGGAGTAGGGAAGGCCAGCAGGAAGTGGGGAAGCCGGCAGGGTGTGGGGAAGGCCGGCAGGGTGTGGGGAAGGGTAGCAGGAAAAAGGGAAGGCCAGCAGTAGGGAAGGCTGACAGGGTGTGGGGAAGCCGGCAGGGTGTGGGGAAGGGTAGCAGGGAGTAGAGAAGGTCAGCAGGATGTGGGGAAGCCGGCAGGGTGTGGGGAAGGCCGGCAGGGTGTGGGGAATGCCAGCAGGGAGTGAGGAAGGCCTGCATTGATGGGGAAGGACAGCAGGGTGTGGGGAAGGGTAGCAGGAAATAGGGAAGGCCAGCAGTAGAGAAGGCTGGCAGGGTGTGGGGAAGGGTAGCAGGGAGTAGGGAAGTCCAGCAGGAAGTGGGGAAGCCGGCAGGGTGTGGGGAAGGGTAGCAGGGAGTAGGGAAGGCCAGCAGGAAGTGGGGAAGCCGGCAGGGTGTGGGGAAGGCCGGCAGGGTGTGGGGAAGGGTAGCAGGAAAAAGGGAAGGCCAGCAGTAGGGAAGGCTGACAGGGTGTGGGGAAGCCGGCAGGGTGTGGGAAGGCCGGCAGGGTGTGGGGAAGGGTAGCAGGAAATAGGGAAGGCCAGCAGTAGGGAAGGCAGGCAGGGTGTGGGAAGGACAGCAGGGTGTGGGGAATGCCAGCAGGGAGTGAGGAAGGCCTGCATTGATGGGGAAGGACAGCAGGGTGTGGGGAAGGGTAGCAGGGAGTAGGGAAGGCCAGCAGGATGTGGGGAAGGACAGCAGGGTGTGGGGAAGGGTAGCAGGGAGTAAGGAAAGCCAGCAGGGTGTGCGGAAGGCCGGCAGGGTGTGGGGAAGGGTAGCAAGGAGTAGGGAAGGCCAGCAGGATGTGGGGAAGCTGGCAGGGTGTGGGGAAGTCTAGCAGGATGTGAGGAAGCCAGCAGGGTGTGGGGAAAGCCAGCAAGGAGTAAGGAAGGCTGGCAGGGTGTGGGGAAGGACAGCAGGGTAGGGGAAAGACAGCAGGGTATGGGGAAGGACAGCAGGGTGTAGGGAAAGCCTGCATTGGTAGTGAAGACAAGCAGGGTGTGGGGAAGGACAGCAGGGTGTGGGGAAGGGTAGCAGGGAGTAGGGAAGGCCAGCAGGATGTGGGGAAGGCCGGCAGGGTGTGGGGAAGGGTAGCAAGGAGTAGGGAAGGCCAGCAGGATGTGGGGAAGGCCGGCAGGGTGTGGGGAATGCCAGCAGGGAGTGAGGAAGGCCTGCATTGATGGGGAAGGACAGCAGGGTGTGGGGAAGGGTAGCAGGGAGTAGGGAAGGCCAGCAGGATGTGGGGAAGGACAGCAGGGTGTGGGGAAGGGTAGCATGGAGTAGGGAAGGCGAGCAGGATGTGGGGAAGCTGGCAGGGTGTGGGGAAGCTGGCAGGGTGTGGGGAAATCTAGCAAGGAGTAAGGAAGGCTGGCAAGGGTGTGGGGAAGGACAGCAGGGTAGGGGAAAGACAGCAGGGTATGGGGAAAGACAGTAGGGTGTGGGGAAGGCTAGCAGGATATGGGAAAAGCCAGCAAGGTATGGCCATGTGGGAAGGCCAACAATATACAATGAAGGCCAAGCAGGATACATTGAAGAGCAGCAAGGTTTGTGAAAGACAGCAGGGTATGGAAAAGGCCCATAAAAGACAATGAAGGGCAGTAAGGTATGGGAAAGGCTTGTATTGATAAGAAAAGGTAGCAAGTGTTGTAGGAAGGCCATCAGGGTAAGATATGGTAAAGCAAGGGCAGTAGGGTGTAACCATGTAGGGAAGGCTAGCAGGTTATGGGGAAAGGGAAGGTTAAAAAAAATATAGAACCTCTAAATACTAAATACTAATTTCAGGCTCAACCTATAACATAAAATAGTAGAATAGAACCCAATTTATCAATAAAATAAAAAATAAAAAATACATCCATTTATGGAATATATATAATAGGCTATTAGTATAGTATATTAGAACCCTAAATTATGGTTGTTCAATATATCTATCAATATAGCTAGCTTTACTAAATAGTTTCTCTCCTAAACTCAGGATTCAGGGTTCAGAAAAAAGAATATTGAATATATAGCCCTAGGCCTAGCTTAGTCACACAGTTATTGCATTCAGTTACAAAATTGTGCATAGGCCTAGCTACAAACTGAAACTGAGCGCCATCCAAGTTCACTTATTGAACTTTAAGTCGAGTCGTATTGTTCTCCTCCTGTTCTAATATTAATTCGCTGGGCCTATTAATATTGTGGAAATAATAAACAGCTAGTACTTAGTAGGCCTACATAAAATAATGTTAAATGTTAACACTTACACTTGTAAGTTGTAACTAAGTCATCCTGACCTAATATTTATCTAGCATTCTAGTGACACTAAAATACTGTACTAGAGAATAGTAGCGTAGTAGGTTAGTAAAATCGCTAGGCCTACTTTGCATTAGTGAACTAAAAAATAAGCAAAAACGTCTGTTCAAATTTGTGCCATATTTGGCCCTTGTGCGCATAAAAAAGGCGGTCTATAGCATGCTACTGTATCATATAGCATGATACGGACTGCCTTATAGGCGGTTTTTGCCGTGTTCTATACCGCCTAACGTGTATATACGGGTGCAGAATGGGATATATTAAAAAAGTCAAATTCAACCATTCTATTTCTATACTCTAACAGTCTAACAAGGCATATGGGAACTTGTTTTGCTTCAGGTGATATTGGTTTAAAATGGAATAATTTCCTGATTTGATTCTATATAATTTATTTTAGAAGCACATAGTTGATCATATATTTCAAAATAATATTCTAATTTAGTAGGGGCCTAGCCTAGCCCTAGTCTTTAGGTTCATAAACAATATTTATTTTGTTGCTTTATTTAATTGTTACTTGTATCTTTTAAATTAACCATATAAGGTAGATCTACAAACTATTTCTAGTAGGCCTAAACATTAAACAATATAATATAATTATCTCTGACATATGAGCTAACTAAGGCAAAAGGGAGACAGAAGAGGGTTCAAAATTTTTGTTGTTTACATATGAGGTAGGGGAGGAGAAAGAAAATAAAAATTTGAAATGGGGTTGTTTGGGTTTTTTTCAAAACTAGTTAGCGTTGCATTCGCACGAATCAAGCCAAAAATTGCACAGACAAATCGCAACAAAATTCTTCTCCTGTTTTACTCCGACAGCCGGGGTCCTCAAGTTCTGGGGGGAGGGTAGTCGTAATCGTAGTGGAGCAGTCGTGTAGTGGCGAGGTCATTCAAATTGATGAAACACCGTAGTTGGAGATTCCTGACTCATTAAAATAATGCGTCAAATAGCTGAGTTTGTTACTTTCAGTAGGGTAGTTGCTGCCACCACCATAATTTATGTATTACGGAATGGATAAGTCTCAGAGCCAGTGTGCGGATCATGTACCCGTGTACGCCGGAAAAAATTCGGGCGTCAAGGACTTTGTACGCCAGTGTACGCCAAAAACAAAAAGTTGCACTCAAATGTACACTAAAAATTCCAAAAAAGGGTCATTCGGTTTTCACGAGTAGAGTTTTCTAGGAAAGGCTTTCGTATGAAAAGTGTCTTTAAAATATTACGAATATTGTCAGTTTAAACAAACTTAAATAACACCTACAAAAAATATCATGCAAAGTTAATACTTTCAGCAAAATTTTACACTAGTTTAATTTTTTTTTAACTTAAAATAAGCAAAAAGTTTATCACTGACGATATAAATTTTCCTTTACTTTACGTAAAAACATTAATTTACATTACAATTTTCATGCACGGCATGAATTGATTCACCAAAATTTGTACGCCAAAAAAGTATGCGTGGCTGTGTTACTTGTGTACGCCAATAGTGTACGCCAACAAAGTGCGCCAGGGGTTGTGTACGCCGATTGTGTACGCCAAGGACTGAGGGTGGCCGTTTTGTACGCCGGAAAAGTTCCGGCGTACATGCATACCATCCGCAACCTGGTCTCAGAGCTATCTTTGTGATGAGAACTTGGTTATTTTATGCCCTATGGGCAAATGACTCAAGAAATACTATGGCTGAACGTTAACAAATGAAATTAATGGCTTATTTAATAATGCCAGTTATTATTTAGCTTGGTTGAAGATAAACAGCAGGCGAGCATGGGATAAAAGATAATATTATTATTGGTTCACAAGAGATGGATTCCCTTGCTGCTGTGCCAGTGCGCTAGGTCAAACTTAATAAATAGAATGGTTAATTAATGAAAACAACTATTAAATTGAAGGAGGCAGGGAATCAACAAAATAATAAGAACAAATGGGTTGGATGAAAATAAAAGGAAAGGGAGAGGTGGTCGTGGTGGTGGAGAGTGGTTGAGGAAAACAGGGCACAAAAAAGCGGCATAAATAATCAAAAAGGGACACTGACAAACACTGGAAACAGATGTTGGGCAACAAAATTCACAGGATGGAATAGGCTAAAATATGTTGGGACACTGCACGGATAAACAAAATTCAACTTAGGGAACAACAAAAAACAGTGAAAGGATGCAACCAGGCCATGGAAGGAATGGGGAGCTGGGCAAACGATGGACAAAAATTGGGGTGAAAAGACAGCGGATGGGACGGTATATTATAGTTTTGATTGCACTTTAAATTATTAAAAATTAGGTTCAATCAATTACTTATAGCATCCCACCTGCCACAACATAGTTAGAGCAAAAATTTTAGCAATGGTATATTAAATGGTACATTATTTTTAACAGAGTCCTCATTTCATGGAAATCAATGCACTGTTATTATTAGTCATATAATGCATAGACTAGATGCTTAGATAGAACTTGGTTGGTTGGTCATCTAGCAATTAGGACTGGTTAACAAGGGTAATTACCTTTATTGGACTTAAAATAGTATCTACCTATAGAGTGGCTGCTTGAGCTAGGCCTAACAAAATAGATAGTAATCTAAGGTGCTATCAATAGGTCTAAGAATACCTATTAATTTAAGCAAGTTGAAAGCTTCAACATGATAGCTCTTCAAATAAGACCATATGCCTTAGTAGCCTTCAATCATTAGGGGTACCAACTAAACTGTGGAAACTGTATGCAGATAGGCCTATAGAATGGATTACAATCATTTTGGTGACAAGACAATTCAGTGACAGTCGTTTTAGTGACAAGCAAAAGTTATTTCAATGACAAACAAAAGTCATTTTGGTGACAGGGCTAATTGTTACGTTGGGTAGCAGATTTAGAAACATTTATTTAAAAATAAAACTTATAAGTTTTTTCCTTATTTGAGGCCTTACTAAAATGGTTTATCAGTTTTGTATTTCATTTTGTTTTTTTACTCTAATGCAGTTTGGTCAATACTTTGTATATGATATACATACCACATATTATACCCCCTCTGCACCTTGGTTGGATAGTCATTACTAGAAAAGCATTAGACTGTCAACTGACACTTTGTCTCTGGGTCATACTGGTACACCCAGGTCTCATCCCGACTAACAATGTCAAAAACTTTCCTTGATGCTCTGCCAGCAAATTCTCTTAGCATTTTCTCGCACCAGTCCACCCTGACCCATCTCTGCTCCTGTGACAGCAAATGAGGCACCTATTGAGTGCATACATACATGCGCAACGTCCAAAATTCGGTCGGCCGTGCGACTTAGTTTTAACAAAAATGCGACGTAGTTTTTGGCCAAAAATGCGACTTACATGTAAAAAAACCCTAAAGCAAAATTAACGCAACTTTGGGTAAACGGCGGGAGTAACTATGACTGTCTTATCAGGCAAAAATGCCTCGTCAGCTACTTAGTACTACTGCGTGGGTATTTTTTGGGTGGGCATTTTTTGCGACTTCCTTGGTTGGCTGCCAAATCAGTCGGCCGGATCGGCCGACTGTTGCGCATGTATGAGTGCATAGCTTCTGCATTGCAGACCCAGGTGTTCATATAGGATAAAGTGCACTTGCCCCGATCCAATGCCTAGTTGCAACTGTGACTTGTCATAGGTTATGTGCCTATTCTGGTTTACCAGTTGCTCAGCTTCATTGATGCTATGCTGGGTTATAGCTGTTGAGGGCCAACCACTGCAACCTTCATCATTCAGGCAGGTGCACTGCAAATAAAACTCGCAATACCAGTTATACATAGTTGCTTGAGATGGAGACTCATTAGGGAAGGTGGTTGCAAGCCAAGAAAAACATTTTGCTAGCATCAGGTTGCACTTGAAGTCATAGTATATCATTGCACAAAAATTGCGATTTTCAAGCTCCATGACTTTTAGCATAGGGTGCCTGCTTAATCAGACTTTAACTCAGAGTTAGCTAAGTGAATGGCAACAAGACTTAACATGCAATAATGGCAAATAATTTAGTTAATAGGTGAATGCTGGCAAATAAAAAGTTTTACTTTTTCCTTTCCATTCTAAAGACTTTTGGAGTGACCCTCATATAAACCAAGAAACTAGTCAATCTAGACTTGAACTATCTAGTTGAACTATTTAGAATCCAAACTTAAACTTTATACACTTGTGGTCTCTAGAAGTACATATGTATATTTCTTTTATATCTAGCAACAAAAATAACTTCAGACCTATTCAAATTTCTTGTTTTCTACTATGAGTAGAGTATCTCAAAGCAGCTTTACTTTTGATAACAGAGAAAATGATTTTCTATCATACCTAAAGGAAACAGTTGTAAAACTGCGGATGGCGTCTGGTATGCTTTTGAAATTATTCCTAAAGTTCAGTGCATGGATAGGTATGCAGCACTTGTGCGCACACTGCCCTGTCTTGCTGGCTGCTGCTCTAGCAAATAAATATACATGTAAGATGGTCTAATACCTTTGTGGAAAAGTCTATACACTCGTAATTTCTCATATAATGCTTAGAATTTGGAATTTATAAGAAGTGAATTTCAATTTAAAAAAAATTGGAAATCAAAATTTTGGAATTGTGTAAGAGTAACTAAAAATCAACTAATTTTTTCTTTATATGCATGTATTTGTTTTGCATAAGTAGTAAATCAAGAGTAAAAAAGTGAGTTTTGGTCATATTAAACTTTGCTTTTCTGAATTTTGATTTTGGAAAATTTCAATTATGATTTTGAAAATTTAGTGAATTTTTATTTTGACAGAAAATGATTTCTAATAATCCTAAAGTGCAGTAAAATAATTTGACTTTCTAAAGCACGCATCTGCAGGTTTTTAGCACTTATTCCAATATTTAAATGAGAACAATTTATTTGAAAATAGGGCCTAAACAGAAACAGAAATAAAGCAGAAAATAAATCCATGTTATAACAGAACTAAATCTGGAGATTTTCTGCATCTGTTATTTATATTCACATTGATTCCACAAAATAGTAATCGACATCTATATCCACATTTTAGTATACAAATCCATTATGCATCCATTTCCGCAGTTTAGTTTCTACCAATCATTAGGTGCCATGGCTAATTATAGCACATTTTCAATAGTGCAAATAGCCTTTAAATAGTCACTATCAAATATTCTAAAATAGTTCCACAATCTAGACTTTGACTTATAAGGAACTGCATACCTTTTATTTTCTTTTTAAGACTTAGAATCTAAAGTAACTTCCCATGTTTTAAAAGCTACTAGAGTTAGATGCCATGTTGGTATTATTTTCTTATGATTTTGAGTTGCTTAGAATTAGACAAGAAATAAAGCAAGGGAATGTACCTGAAAAAAAGAATATAAATAAATAAAAAACAAGAAACAGCATGTTAGAATTCTGCAATCATTTTACTAAATAACCAAACTAAAACTTCATTTTTGTTTTTTCTAGTCATGATCCTATTGGAATACAATTTCAAATCCTGCAGACATGGCACATGTTTATAAACATTATGCTTAGGTGTGGTAAATGTTATATATAAATATAACTAATTTTGCAGTAGTGCAACATGGCACCAAAATTCCACAACTTTGTGTCGCAGATAGTTGTACACTATGTGCAGTTATTCCAATAGAGGTCATGATAAGAAAAGAACTAGAATAGTGTTTAAATATAATTTTTTAATGTTAAAATTTAAGAATAAAATCAATATCATACATGCAAGTTAGATAAAGCAATGCTAATATCAAATAGGTTATCCAAAAAAACAAAATGCAAAAGGGTCATTCCACGATAGGGTCCCATCATGTTTTTGAACTTTAAGCACTTGTTACTTTTGAATCATAATAGATAGAACATAGCTGCTTATGAATTCTAAAACAACTGAACACATAGCAGAGCATAAACTATGCTGATGGTCGTTTGGTAACTTTTTACGTTAGTAATGGCACACTGCCACACATAACATTAAGAAACATCATCACAATGTTATGATTCAGAAGAGTTGGCATAACATTTTCAGTGCAAAACTCTCACCCAAACTGATTAAGTGAAAGAAATCATCAGTTTTTATCTAGCCCCAGGGTAAGCAATCAAAGTAGCTATGCGTCGAACTCGCTGTTCAGTGCGTTTCTGCGAAGAGCGAGCCAACTGTGACACTGACCAAGCCATCGCTAGCGTGCGCTGCGACCAGTGCGGCTCCGACCAATGCGTCAGATGTGACGAGGCCATACACAGCGCAACCAGGTTGTCCCAACACGATCGGGTAGCCATACCCGAACCAGACAGCGCCGAATTGTGCCAACACGTTGGCTGCCGACGTGCTGTTAACTATGCCGACGTGTACTGTACTATTTGTCAGAGAAATTTCTGCTACGATTGCGACGCTAAAGAGCACAAGCAGGCTGGCCGGTCGCATTCTAGGAAATCGTTTGCTCAGCGCCGTGCCGATTTAGCCCTGCTAGAGACCGACAATATTGGCGTTGTTGCTGCGCCTACTGCTACTAATAGTAATAGGTTCAGTAGCAACAGTCCGCCGAGTAGACTGGGCACCGAGCCAGAGCCAGATGATGACGAATTTAGTGACGCTGGGGAAATGAATTCAACTAATGCTGATGGTGTCGATAAATTCTATAGTTTGTCAGCCCCTGTTGCTGGGACTATTATTACTGATCAGCCTGCTAGGTAAGGCTTGCACCGTTTTCCTATGGGCCTGCATTTATGTCTTCCGGAATTGCCCTGCCTCTCCCTTCAGATTCCAAAAATCACCCCATCACATCCCCAGAATCACCCCCTCACATCCCCAGAACCACCCCTCAGATACCCAGATTCGCCACCCCTCACATCCCCAGAACCACCCCTCAGATACCCAGAATCGACACCCCCAGATCCCCAGATTCGCCACCCCTCACATCCCCAGAATCACCCCTCAGATCCCCAGAATCCCGCTCTGAGATCCCCAGAATCCCGCTCTGAGATCCCCAGAATCCCGCTCTGAGATCCAAAGAATGGCCCCATAAATCTCCAGAATCGCCCCATTAAATCCCCAGCATTGCCCCATCAAATCTCCAAAATTGCCCTATCAAATCCCCAGAATCGCCCCATCAAATCATTAGAATCCCTTTCTCGCTTCACAAGAACCCCCGAGCTCTAGATAATATTTTTTAAAGAAATTAAACCTCTTCAAAATTTTGAACGCAACGCAGAACGTCTTGGTCGCGCCAGTCGCCGCCCCAACACGACACCACCCCGTCGCCGCCGCCGCTCCCGGCTCCGATCGCCGCTCGACTGATCGACTCTCGCGAGCGCCTCCTAGTTGATAGCGGCGCCAAGCTGTGCGACCTGCTCGACTGTCCCGAGGTCAATTTCCGACGCTTGCCTGTCGTGTCAATTGTTGGCAAAACTGGAGACGGCAAATCGCACACGCTTAACTTTGCCTTCTTCAACGGGTCCAGCGTGTTTCACACATCGGACGATCCGCTGTCCTGCACTGTGGGCGTCTGGGCCGCGCTGGGACGGAATAGGCAGTGTCTACTGTTGGATACAGAGGGCCTGCAGGGTGCCGCTACCTCCGTGGCTTGCAGGTGAATTGTTGGATTCAATGTACATTAATGACTAGAATGGGTCACCCTCCTAGAGTCCCAGATGCTCAGTTGCTGGGCCAGCCTCCCAGATTCTCAGTTGCTGGGCCAGCCTCCCAGATTCTCAGTTGCTGGGCCAGCCTCCAAGATTCTCAGTTGCTGGGCCAGTCTCCCACAGTGTCAGTTGCTGGGCCAGCCTCCCAGATTCTCAGTTGGTGGGCCAGCCTCCCAGATTCTCAGTTGCTGGGCCAGCCTCCCAGATTCTCAGTTGCTGGGCCAGCCTCCCAGATCCTCAGTTGCTGGGCCAGCCTCCCAGATCCTCAGTTGCTGGGCCAGCCTCCAAGATTCTCAGTTGCTGGGCCAGTCTCCCACAGTGTCAGTTGCTGGGCCAGCCTCCCAGATTCTCAGTTGGTGGGCCAGCCTCCCAGATGCTCAGTTGCTGGGCCAGCCTCCCAGATTCTCAGTTGCTGGGCCAGCCTCCCAGATGCTCAGTTGCTGGGCCAGCCTCCCAGATTCTCAGTTGCTGGGCCAGCCTCCCAGATTCTCAGTTGCTGGGCCAGTCTCCCACAGTGTCAGTTGCTGGGCCAGCCTCCCAGATTCTCAGTTGGTGGGCCAGCCTCCCAGATCCTCAGTTGCTGGGCCAGCCTCACAGATCCTCAGTTGCTGGGCCAGCCTCCCAGATCCTCAGTTGCTGGGCCAGCCTCCCAGATCCTCAGTTGCTTGGTCATTCACCTCTCTCCATCCCTAACAAAAATCCCGCAGACAAGTGTCGCTGCTCCTAAAGGTGCTGGCCATCAGCGACATAGTGATCTACCGGGCCCGCTGCGAGCGCCTTCAAGACGACGCTTTCGCCTTTCTAAGCGATGCCAGCCGCGCATTTGTCGACGTTCTTCGCCCGGCGTTGATAGAAAAATCTGGCAATCGTTCCGGCGCCTACGACGACTGCGAGGCCGAAGGAGAAGAAGTTGACGAAGAGGACACCCGACCGGCCTTGCTGGTGTTTCACGAGACTCGGCACACTCGCACACTTGGCGCTGACCGCGGCGACGGCAAGGAAGACGAGGATGACAGCGGCGGAGAGGCTTTTCGGTGAGGCTTCAATAAAGTTTAGAATGCTCTAAACTTGTTAATAATTGTTAATAATCCCCAAATTTCGTTTTGGTTAATGGTTAGGAGTCAGGACGTAATCTAAGGATAATTCCTAACCTGGAGATGATCTCCAACCTAGAGATAATCCCAATCTACAGATAATACCAACCTAGAGATAATACCAACCTATAGATAATCCCTAACCTAGAGATAATCCCTAACCTAGAGATAATCCCAACCTAGAGATAATCCCAACCTAGAGATAATCCCAACCTAGAGATAATCCCAACCTAGAGATAATCCCAACCTAGCGATAATCATAACCTAGAGATAATCCCTAACCTAGAGATAATCCCAACCTAGAGATAATCATAACCTAGAGATAATCCCAACCTAGAGATAATCCTAACCTAGAGATAATCTCAACCTACAGATTATCCAAACCTTGAGATTAACCTTACGATAATCCTTAATCTTAAGATGATTCTTAATCTACGTTTAGATAAAATCATTTATCTGGAGTTAGCCCTAATCCGAGAATAATTCCATCGCTATTCGCTAATCACACCCAAAATACAATCCTCAACCTGGACGTAATCCCTTTATTAAAGAGAATCCCCAGGAATCTCCATCCTTATTTTGAATAAATCCCATGAATTCATTTTTATCCAGCCGCCGCTACGCCGAACTCGGCTGCCATTCGGACGGTTTTAGTCGACTTGACTATGTCGGCGTTCGCTCCTCGGACAGCGGTGCCGGCGGCACCAATTTCGAGCCGCTGCGTCATCGAATCGACCGCCTCCTGGCCAGCAGGCGCGGCCGGAAACCCGACGGAGTTGTCAAGCGTCTTCGCCTGCTGTCCGAGCGGTTCAAAGCTGATGCTAGTCGAGCCAGCCTGCCCGACACTGCCGATGTCGATATGGACGAGTCGGTCGACTCGGCTGCTGAAGAATACGCCGACGCTGAGAATTTTGTAGCCGCGCCCGGGCCCCAGCCTGCCGAGTATTTCACCTGCCAGGTTGGTTGGCTAGCATCTCTCTGTACTGCCTTGCTCTCCCTGCCGTAATAATGTAGAATTCCAATTATAGGCGCTAGGCGGCACCGGTTGCTGAGTTCTCACTTGTTTGTCAACTGGTCCTAACCTCACCTGGACCTCACCTGTAGATATACACGTAGACACGAAGCTCTATTTCTTGGTCATTAAGTAGCCAGGTTATGTTCTGGTCATTAAGTAGCCAGGTTATGTTCTGTTCATTAAGTAGCCAGGCTACCATCTGGTCATTAGTAGCCTGGTCATTAAGTAGCCAGGTTATGTTCTGGTCATTAAGTAGCCAGGTTATGTTCTGTTCATTAAGTAGCCAGGCTACCATCTGGTCATTAGTAGCCTGGTCATTAAGTGGCCAGGTTATGTTCTGGTCATTAAGTAGCCAGGCTACCATCTGGTCATTAGTAGCCTGGTCATTAATTAGCCAGGTTATGTTCTGTTCATTAAGTAGCCAGGCTACCTTCTGGTCATTAGTAGCGTGGTCATTACATGTAAGTAGCCAGGTTATGTTCTGTTCATAGCCAGGCTACCATCTGGTCATTAGTAGCCTGGTCATTAAGTGGCCAGGTTATGTTCTGGTCATTAAGTAGCCAGGCTACCATCTGGTCATTAGTAGCCTGGTCATTAAGTGGCCAGGTTATGTTCTGGTCATTAAGTAGCCAGGCTACCATCTGGTCATTAGTAGCCTGGTCATTAAGTAGCCAGGTTGGTTATGTTCTGGTCATTAGTAGCCTGGTCATTAAGTAGCCAGGTTATGTTCTGGTCATTAGTAGCCTGGTCATTAAGTAGCCAGGTTATGTTCTGGTCATTAGTAGCCTGGTCATTAAGTAGCCAGGTTATGTTCTGGTCATTAGTAGCCTGGTCATTTAGTAGCCAGGTTATGTTCTGGTCATTAGTAGCCTGGTCATTTAGTAGCCAGGTTAGGGAGTACGAGATTTGCTAGCCGAGGTTTGCTAGCCGAAATCTGCTAGCCGAAATTTGCTGACCGAACTTCTTGCCACCGGTGTCAGAAGATTGCTTGTTTTCTGGCAATGGTAATGCATGGTTTTAGTTAAAAAAAATCCAGAGAAGTGGGTAAAAATCCCAAATATTCTATATAACTAAAAGCATCAGCATCAGTTCAAGTGCTTGGAAAGTCAGTTTGTCATTGTGGGGGGATAGAATTCCTTACTAAACTGTCATGGCTAAACATTAGCAGAGAAGGCTATAAAAAGTCTCTAGCTAATAAAACTTCCTGAGTTCGGCTAGCCAAATTGCTGCTTAATTACCGGTTTTGGTTGGATTCTCACTAGCAGATTTCGGCAAGCTAAATCCTCGCTAGCAAAATTCCTGCTAGCAAACTTCGGCTAGCAGATTTCGGCTAGCAAACCTCGGCTAGCAAACTTCGGCTAGCAGATTTCGGCTAGCAGATTTCGGCTAGCAAACCTCGGCTAGCAGATTTCCTGCTAGCAAATTTCATCGACCCGCCAGGTAATGTTCTGATCATTAGTATATAGAATGGTTTCTGGTCATTAACCATGGTGACTCTGTAATGTTAGTAGTCAGCCTGTTCAATATTTTAGTCATTTTTAAGGTCATTGAGGTATTCCTGTTTTGTGTCCTTGAACTGCTTGCGTATTACCGGGTATTTTGTTTGCTCATCAAAGAAAAAAACTTTCCCCAACTCGCAGACCCGCTGCCTGAGCTGTCAGGCAAAGTGCAGCCAAGCCCAAGGTCACGCTGGAGGTCACGCGATTCGTTCGGCCGGTCCAGGCGCCGCCGCCACAGCCGAGTGCCGGCAATATGCCCAGCTAGATAACCGTCAGTACATTTGTTTGAGCTGCGAACGGACCCGGGGCAAACGCAGCGTAGCCGCCTACATCCTAGAGTCCGGTTTGACCAGCTACGCTTTGCATGGCTACGCTTTGACCTGTTCTCTATGCGGCGTATTGCAGCGCAGTCGGCAGTATTGGTACGGCAATCAGGATCCGATTGAGGCTGGCCTGGTGCGAGCCGAGTTCGTTCACGTCTGGCCTAACGGAGAAGCGGTTAGTGTGTTGTTTGTATTAGCTTTTGGGCTGATTAGTACCGCTCTTAAAGTACATTTGGGGATTATTTTAAAGTATATTTAGTGAGCGTTTAAAAGTATATAAAGTATTTAAAGTACATTTGGCAATTATTTCAAAGTACATTTGGCAAGTATTTTAAAGTTACATTTAACAAGTAATTAAAAGTACATTCAGTGTACATTTAAGTACTTACTAATAGTACACTTGGCTTATATAATTTTACGGACTCCTTAAAGTACATTGAAGCACACTCTTTAAATTACATTTAATTTTATTTCTTTTTACTCCATTATGCAATTCAACTTCTGAATTATTCCTTAACCACCTTCAAAAGTACACCAAATCAATACGCATTTCTAAATTAGTTTAGCTCCATGTTTAAGGTGAAATTTAGCTTCACCTTTCCTTTTAAAGTATGATTTGCATTAGTAACAACTGGAAAAAAGACAAACATTTATTTATTGAAATAATATTTGACAGAGCTTATATTTCATTTGTTTTGTGATTACTATCCCACTTACAGACTGAGGCATCGGTAACCCTTCACTTTTTAGTTCGTCTTGCTTTGCATTTGAGTTGCTTTTAGCGCACAAATTTTGGTTTGAAATTTTTTACGCGGAGCGTTTGATTTAAATTTAGAAACTTTTTCTGCGCTTAAAATAACAAATAACAACAGATTAGGCGATTTTATTCCGCAACTAATTGGTTAGTTTAAATGAAACAGATTGATGCATTATTGACATTTTCAATATCATTATAATTGCTGCATTTTTTCTGTTTTGTTGAAGTTATGTTCGCTTTTTAATTCTACACTTTTGTGCTCTGCTCATGCAGCCTCTTTTTACCATCCTTTTTAATGCCCTCTCCTCAGAGCTAGCCACTCCAATCTACAGATCTAGCCACTCCAATCTACAGATCTAGCCACTCCAATCTACAGATCTAGCCACTCCAATCTACAAATCTAGCCACTCCAATCCACAGATCTATTTACTCCAATCTACAGATCTAGCCACTCCAATCTACAGATCTAGCCACTCCAATCTACAGATCTAGCCACTGCAATCTACAGATCTAGCCACTGCAATCTACAGATCTAGCCACTTCAATCCACATATCTATCTACTCCAATCTACAGATCTAGCCACTGCAATCTACAGATCTAGCCACTCCAATCCACAGATCTATCCACTCCAATCTACAGATCTAGTCACTGCAATCTACAGATCTAGCCACTTCAATCCACATATCTATCTACTCCAATCTACAGATCTAGCCACTCCAATCCACAGATCTATTTACTCCAATCAACAGATCCATCCGCTCCAATGTAGCCACTTAAGTACCCAGATATAGCCTGATGATTGCTTCACTGTTTCAAACCATCATAAAACTGTCCGTCACCAGGCCACGCCGGATCTGCAGAGCTCGCTAAACGCTGGTCAGCGCTTACTAGAAGGCGTCTCTTACGCATTCGGCACAGTTAGCGCCGTAGCTGGCGCCGCTCTCCCCACCCGAGCGGTGGCCGACTACATTTCCGACAGCATCGCTCCGGCTAAATGGGTGCCCAATTCTACCATTAAGGAGTGCAAAAGATGCCAAACTGATTTGGCTGGCATTGGGGCTCCTAGTAAGCACCACTGCAGAGCTTGCGGCCAGGTGAGTGCGTTGCTTTGAAACTGTCATATTAGTAATATAAATAATCATATAATTGATGATACCTGTCCCAATAGGGCCAGGTGTGCAACCGACAGCTCAGCCGCAGCTATTGCGCGGCGCATCTGAAGGCTGCGTACGGCTGTTCAATCCAAGGACGGGGGGGGGTCGCCACACACACCCTCAATTACCCCAGCTAATGCTGGCACCCATTTTACAGCTAGGTGAACTGAAGCAATGCGGAGTTAAGTGTCTTGCTCAAGGGTACAAATTATTCCGAGTGATTAGGCTACGACTCATGTGTGAATTTCATTCAAACTTACTGGTACCTGCAATATCAAGTCACTCCGACCCAATTCAAATCTACACAACACACTCGCTCCAACACACATTTAATTTTGTTTGTTTGCTACATAAGTTACAACTTTTAAACTGGGGGCTGTGTGCACCCTGGCGCACTTTAAGCGACATTGTCAGGCATTACTGCCAATTCCGCCGACTCCCCTGAGCAGGCACACACTCACAGGAGTGCACAGCGGCCCTGACGTTAGGCATGTACACCTCACTGTGCCTTAGAAATTGGCCTTCAAGGCCGTTAATTGCGCGAGCAGAGCCAAACCGAGGTTCCAATTTAGAACCAAAGTTAATGTGACTGCACTTGGAATGGAGCCTGGGCCATCAGGCTAAGCCTCAAAGACTACTAGCATACCGTCCAGAAATCAGGTATACCGGTGTTTTCTGCATCCGCAGGGATTCTGTGACCCGTGCAGCAGCAGCCGAGTCCCAGTGATTGGCTACGGGCCTGACCCAGTTCGAGTTTGCATCGACTGTGCTGATAGATCGCCTGACCAGGGCCCGCTGGTAGCTCCTGACGACGGCACCCGACTCAGACAGTACAGTGAGCTCGTGTCCACCGCCTGCACAGCCGTCATCACCGGGGCTGCTGGGGCTATAAAAAGCTACGCCAGGCCGAGCTATTGGCAGCCGGATCACCTGGCTGTACGCTGCGCTGTCTGCCGGACTGAATTCAATCCGCCAACTGGCTTGCCGGTGCCTCTGCATCATTGCCGGCTCTGCGGTCTTGGCGTTTGCGATGCCTGCTCGCGCGGCCGCGCCCCAGTGCCATCCAGAGGCTGGGAGAGCAGCGTCAGAGTGTGCGATAAATGCGTCCAATCGGCTGCCTGATTTTGTTTGTTTTGAAAAAAAGTGAACGATTAATTTTTTAAGTTACAGTTTGCCTACTAACAAGTAGCAGTAGTAGATTGTTATCTCTTTGCCAGCTAACCATCGAAGACAGTCTGGGCCACTGTACACTCTGTGCTAGTGGGTATGGAATGGGCATGACTGACTGCTGACTAACACGTATTGACTTTCCTGTATTGATTTCTTGATGGCATTGGTATATTCCTTGTGTGCCTGAACTGGGTGACTTTGGTACTTTGCGGAATCTTATAAAGTGTCTGGAGAGTATTTAAGATAAAGGAGTTTTTTTTAACTAAAGATAAAGATAATCTTTCGACTGTATTGGAAATATTGATAAAAATGTATACTCTTGATACTACTTACTTTAGTTAGTAGTTTACTAGTTTTACTAAATGACGACTAATTCTTACTTAATTATTTTTTTATGATGCACAGATTTTTTTAGAATAACTAGATGTGTCAATCACATACAAGATTAAAAATAGTAGAGCGTCTACTCATTTTCAGTAGTTTGTCTGCACTATGTAACTTGAATTTAATGAGGTAGCTAAAATTTCCTTTCCTTTCTCCTGGGTTTGCGGTTTCAAGAGCATACAAACTTAAGAAATGACAAGCATTTAATTCGATGTACACAAGTGAACGCTAGACGGACGAAATTCGGCCTAGGGGGTGGGGGCAGGCCCAATCTAGCTCAGCCAATAAGCGAGCAGTGAGGAGAGAGGTCAAAGTCAGACGGACGAAGCCTGGGGAAAGGCCCAATCTAGCTCAGCCAATGAGCGAGCAGTGAGGAGAGAGGTCAAAGTCAGACGGACGAAGCCTGGGGAAAGGCCCAATCTAGCTCAGCCAATGAGCGAGCAGTGAGGAGAGAGGTCAAAGTCAGACGGACGAAGCCTGGGGAAAGGCCCAATCTAGCTCAGCCAATGAGCGAGCACTAAGGAGGGATGTTAAAGTTGAGCCAAGCGGGCAAGAAGACAGCCAAACTGTTTATCGGTATGGCGGGGGGGGCTGGTGCGCCACCCCTTTTCTCTCTTTCTTGCTGCTGGACTAGGGTTTTTCAAGTTTTGCTGCAATCTTCAGTCTTAGAGTCGGTAAACCATAATTTAGCTCGTAACTATCATAGATTAGTGCATGTTTGCGATTTACTTATCTCGTTAGTTTATTATCTGTGCTATGATGCAACAATCCCAAGCAATTGTATAAAAAATGAGTTTACTATTACAAAATGCGTCTTTCGCCGTGGCTTGAAAATGTAAATTCAAAAAGCCCGTATTTAAGCAACCTGTTGTTTATAAAGTTTTCGTTTTAAAGAGTTCATAAAAAATTGTTGAATCACGTCCTGATATAGTCAGTAGCTTAAAGCTCTTTGATTTCTCTGGAATTTTTGGTTTGTTCAAATCTATCACGCTTTAAATCCTCACTGCACTACTAAACCGATTCCAGTGGTATTGTCTCCGTTTTTCATCTATTACTCGTATTATCCTGTATTATTATTATCCAGATAAAAGCGCGCGCTTTCAATGAAAAAGGAATATTTTAAGAAATTTTCTATCTGCTATCTGTGTGTAGGCTGGTGTGCAGGTGATGTACAAAATATTTGTTTTTGTATTGCAGTGATTTACTGGCTCACTCAAAAATATTCTCTGTTTTCAAATGGCCTTTTTCATCTTTATAAGTTATCCATTTGTATCGAAAGGATCAAGTTTTTAAGAATTTTTGTTGCCCTTTATTCAGCAAAACATCATTCTCATCTGTTTTTTAATGCGATTCTATCGCTAATTAACTTTGAAAATGTGTGTGCTTAAACTATAATACTGTGTATCAGGTCATCCGGAAAGTTCTTGGCTCAAGTTGCTCATAATTTTGGCTGTGTTTCTCTTAATATTTAGAAATTTATTTAGACATTTAGCTGGGCTGGGAGGTGCTTGGTTTTATCCCAAAGCAACTTCTCGCCAACTAAAAAAGTTCTCCAACAAAGTGGAGTTAAAATAAAGTTGATCGTTGTGATTTCTTTAGCAGGAACTTTCCGGTTTGCCCTGATAGCAATGTTTACTATATTGTGTTTACTATATCATACCGTATGTGTATAGTTTCTGATCAAACTGTATTTTTCATCTGTGACTGTAAAGTTTGCGTGTAGTTTTCTAGCTACTTTATTATTTTAAAAATATCACTGCTTAACTCTCATTGAGATTTATCTGTTAATCTCAGGATTTTACTACGTATAGATAATTGATTCTGCAAGTTTTTGTGACGAATAACTGAAGCCGTACTCATGACAACAGGCACTAATTAGCAATATAGTATCAGATGCACTACTGCTCGTGATGCGAGTAGTTATATATGTTCCTCTTGAGCTGCGCAGATTATAGTATATTGGATTGTATGAAAAACACTGAGGAATGAATGTACAGATAGCTCAACCTTATGGGACATTATGGTAGTTATTACGGGACAGCGATACGAGTACTTGCAAATAGGAACAGCAGATCAACTATTTCGTGGGGTTCCACAGGAAGGATTTGCAACTCAAAACTCTTGTCGAGGCAAAGCAACTTTTGCCTTCTGTATACAACCTGGATCCCGCGGTACCAGTTAAGACAGGACTATGAAATAAGGGAGGAAGGAGTGTGGTGTCCAGGGCCTAGATGTTGCCTTACGCTCGTATAGACCTTAACTATAGACCTCGTATAGAACGTTACGTTCATTCTTCCCGCTCTTCAATTCCCCAGCTGAAAACAGGGTGAGGCTAGCTTACACGCTGTTAAAGCAACTATTACGTTTGCAAGGCTTTGTGCACTTTTGAGTCATGTATCTAAATGAAAAAGCTGTGACTTGTCGTAGATAAAATAGTGATATGCTGTACAAGTGCTACTTACTAAAATACTATAATCTTTTCGGTCCCCATGAAGAATTGTGCAACCTATTTACTGTAAGTGCTGTAAAAGTAGCACGTGTTTTGATTTTAACAAATTGAAAATCTATATATATGCGTTACTAAATGTGTTTGTTATAACCGCGACAACTATCTGTAGTTTATGTTACCATTTGTACACTTGAATCAGCTGAAATATATTTTAAAGTGTGCAATATAAAAAATGAAAGCGCATGTTATTATTAAACTCAAAATTGTATCGCCTACTAGTTTAGGTAACTTAAAAAATTGCTCGCGAAAGTTTGCGTTTAAATTTTTTACCCTGCACAGGCATATCGATAAGCAGCTTATGCTGGAGTGGGAGCTGAGGAATTTTAGACGCTGGAATGTGTTGATAATTCGTACAGTGGGTGCCTTGCTCTCTGCGAGTACTACTCGATTGCAGGTGTGATAAATAGGCAATTAGATAATAGCATGCACGGTGAGCAATTATTTAGGCCCTAGACAAACCTACTTGGAGCGTTCGGAGATTTTAAAGCTATTAATCCTAATCGCCTATCGCCGGTCGGCGAGTTCTACCAGTCTTCTCCAATAGCCGCAGGTACAGTACAAGAAAATAAAGAACACGAGGGAACACAAACCGGAAGATTTAGAGAGTGATAATCCTATGTGATACAACTGATAATTGGCTAGACGATTTAATTTGATTATTTCGAGTTACAAGATTCAAGCAATTCGCGACGCAGATAATTAGACTGATGATAACGAATAGTAACGATTAATAATAATGATTATATTACGCACTGACAAGCGGATCTCAGCTTGAAGAAGAAGAAGGAGGCACCGAACACAGGACCACGGAGAAAGACTCCTAACCCCTGGCCTAAGCCAGAACCTACTCTCAAACGAGAGCCCTGCCGAATCGACCGTTCAACGGAGTACCGACTAAATTCTATCGGCACTGCCCTTCAGTGTAACACTGAGGCCCTCGGGGTCGAGGCCGCGTACTTGATCAGATCCGACAGTCTCTATCTAACCGTGCTTGATAGCGACGACGTCAGACAAGGATGCCGAATCGTTCCGCTATAAGACTAAAGCGGTTGGGCGGGGAACAAAACACGGACCGGGGTGATGAATTCAGGCGCCTCAAAGCGCGAACCAACAAGAGGGGAGAAATCGGGCCACCGGCCGGGAAGCTGGACAAGACAAAACCGGGGAAAGAGAGGAGAGAAGTGAGATCCGATTGCCAGATGATACACTTTCATATATAGTCAGAGTCACAACCCCTCAAAACCCCCTCAAGCCGGGTGGTGGTCGTCTGGCCGGCCGCTTGCTTAAGCCGATTTGCACTGTGCCCGCGGCGCCGGGTAGAATTGAAACTTGCCGCGTGCCAGGGTCCAGGCCGGTTCTGATTGGCTGACCGCGCAAAGCTGGGGCTCGCAGAAAAACTCAACCCTCCGCTGAGTCACAAAATTGCGTCTAACTCTAACCTGTTTACGCAAAATTGATTCCAACTAACAAGGAAAAAGTACACAAAAAACGCATGACTAAACTAAAGCAAAATAACAATTCAATAACAATATAGAAACTAATGCAGTCAATTTACAACAAAATACACGCAAAGATGCTCACACTACACAGGTACCATGGATGAAAAATAAAAAGGAAAAGAGACATGCAGCTTGTTACGTGTATACATGTATGTCTAAACCTTGAATATCAGTTGGGATTTACGTGGATTTGAATGGAACTCTATTCAAATATTATACAATAGCTGCTGCTTGTAACAGTTACAAGCAATTTCTTATCTCAAATTTTTGCCAGAAAATGGCACCGAATTTAACAAAACTATACGAGCGTAGCATAGTACTCTGCATGTACACCATTTTATATGCTACAGCTAGAGTACACATACACATGAGACTATAAACGGTATTAAAGAAATAGACAAAAGAAATATAGCAATAAATTTGGCATTTAAGAATATGAAGTAAGAAAATAAGTAAAAATACAACTTTGTCAGACGATTAATTGAGGGTGAGATGTACATGTAAAGAGTAATCTTACGATAATTGAGATTGGGGTGAGATTGCATGAGTAAAGCCAATTAGACAGCTATGCGCATGCCAAATGTTGAGAAAAAATTAAGGATTTTAGGGGCATGTATTAGTAAAGTCGGAAAGTTAATTTACATTACGATCCGATGTAATATGATCGGAAAACATGTATAATGTCATATTTTCCGATCCGGAGTTTGCCGTCAGTAGTAAGGTAGTAGCCCATCAAACTCTTAATGGATTTACATTTGTCATGCAGATTGTCGATTTGTCCCAGACAGAATCTCACGGATAGATTATCCTTAAATTGTGCAAATATCCTCTTGTTTATGTTTTTCACTGTGTGAGATAAAATAAAGACTGCACGAGTGAAGATTCCAATTTTTAAACATTATAGTGGAATTTTAGTTACATGTAGTTTGGAGTTGTGACAGAAATTAATTGCCTCTCTCCTGCAATGGTTTTTCTCGAAAGAATTGAAAACAAAATTTCATTGACAAACCGTAGAGTAAAAGTTTAAGTTGTCTCAATAATACTAATTGGTGTTGGCGATAACTAGCATGACAAAATAGAGATCGCGTATGATCGGCGGCCACGCGTGTACGGCAGACTGCCGTTTAAATAAATTTGATTATATTTTAACGTACGTACAGCGGTGTCTGCTACAAAGTTTCATGAACGTCTCAAAAAAACCAGGTAGAGCTAAATAGGCAGTCAACTTTTTTGATGGTATTTGATTCAGTAGTTTGTTTTATACATGATTTTTGCGCAACTTTTTAAACTGTCTTGCTCTTTCATATTATCGAACCAGAATCGTTTTGAAGCTTTTCATATTGTCTGTTCCGTTTTCAGAATCGGTTCCAGAACCCTGGGGCCCGTGCTATAGAATACTCTTTAACTCCTAAATCCTTAAGAGTGTCCTAACTCCTAGCTCCTAGCTGGCTTTTCTGTGCTATAGAATCAAGAGTAAATTTTAAGAGCTAGGAGGCTCCTTAAGGACGTTAGGTCTTAGGAGACTCCTGGGTGAATTTAGGAGAACTCATTAAGGTCCGTGGCATGCTATAGAATTAGGAGAGGAAGTCTAGGAGCTAGGAGCTAGGATTTGGCTTTTAGGAATGATTCTAGGAGCGTGTGTCCTATAGAATGAGAAAATTTTGCTCCTAACTCTTGACTACTAAGCAAGAGTTCAAGGGCCAATTTTCACTCTTAGACAAGCTAGGATTATAATGTTTTTGGACAGCGAATCGGATTCTGATAAGGAAGGAGTCAATGATAGACGCCGTCGACAATTTTTCCTTTGCTCTTCATATTTCCCCATACTTTGTCATGGACATATTGCTAGTCCTTTCCTTGCGGAGTTGGGTCAAAGCCAAACTTTTCATGGCATTCCAATATCACGTCTTGCCACATAGCAATCTTCGCATTCTTGTTATAGTTGTACTAAATGCACTAAAGAGAACCTCTTTGCGTGCAGCGATGGTTCTCACAAATGATATTTTTGAGCAATTTGCATTTTCACTCCTAAGATTCAATCCTTAAGGACTGTAGTTAGGATTGTGATATAGCACACAACTCTCTATCATCCTTAAACAATTGCACAACACTTCTTGAACACACCCCAACTCCTAGGCTGCATTCCTTGCAAGAACTCCTAGCTCCTAACTCCTGACTCCTGATTCTATAGCATGGGCCCCTGATCCGATTTTGGAATTCAGTTCAAGAAATTTTCTCGATCCATTGTCACGTTTACACTTTAACAATAAAATATAGGCCTATTTGAAATTGTCAATTTTTTATTATTGATATATTAGTACTCTGTTTTTTTCATAGGCCTATCCAAGACAAAGCAAAGTCAAGGAAAGACAAAATTAAATTATAAAGACTGACAAACATAAAATAGATTCAAAGCTTTTCATTTTCCTACCAATTCTGGTTCTGGAACCAATGTTCATGAAAAAAAGCCTAAAAGAAGTCAACAAAAGTTACTGCTAAAATACGTGACAATACAAGTGCTATTGTAGACTGTTTCTGCCTTATGAAATTGTAATGGTACTAATCTAAAGTCAGACTAAACAGTTTAACTTCGAGCTATAGCCTGTGCCTTATACCTGCATCTGGCTATATTGTACATACATATTAGATGTCATTGTCATGAGTCGAAGTATCATTTTACCATGTCCTATTTATAACCATATCTAATAATAGTAGTAATACCTATCAGTCTAGTAATCAGTCTAGTAATACTTGTATCATACCAGTTTTTAACACAGGCCCATATTTATAATTATAATAGACTAGGGCCTAGGCCTCCTAATACTAATAGGCCTAGTTTTATTTCTTATACAATCTATCAATCTGATTTAATACAAGGCTTATTACTAGAAATGACAAAATCCTAGTCTTACCAATACCAATCCTAGGATTATCAATATCTAATTGGGATATCCTAGTCAAAGATAATCCCAAGACCTGGAATTATTAAT
Source organism: Macrostomum lignano (assembly GCA_002269645.1). Taxonomy (NCBI): domain Eukaryota; kingdom Metazoa; phylum Platyhelminthes; family Macrostomidae; genus Macrostomum; species Macrostomum lignano. The sequence continues at coordinate 87,376 of NIVC01002898.1, forward strand.
CCTAATAATATCCTTGACCTAAGTATTGTAAAGCCTAATCCCTTGATTCCAAAATTTTTTTTCTCAATCCTGGAATCTCAATAGAGATTTAATAATTAGTAACTACATTAAGACAAAATACTAAATCAATAGCAAATGATTTCATGAGCTAACTATACTTGTTGACCTTGTAATGTTCTAACTTTCTTGTGTACTTAATCTAATATTATTTTTTCTTTTGTATAGTTATATGTTGCTACAAAAAGTCACCTAATGGATTCTGAAAAGTAACAAAAGTATATAAGTATAATTTTATATTAGCATGAAAAAAATGCTTTTTAGTTTAGGCCTAAGCCTATAAATTTGTGCTAAATCAAAGAAAAATAGAGAATAAGAAGATGAGACTAGGAGGTTTGACTAGAAAGAAAGATTGCTAAAATAGAAAAAACAGACAAAAAGGAATGAATAAGAGGAGAAAAAGAAATATATATATAAAGGAAAAGACACAAGAGTCAAGACAAAACAATAGTCAATTTGTTAATAGTCAATAGTCAATTTGTCATAATGCTCTTAAATTTTGCTGAAGGGCTAAATAGCCACATTAGTTAACTACTTTTGTTCATAATCATATTGTAGCTGAGAATTAGGCATAAAAGTCAAGGCATTTAGAAAAGATAGAACAAATATTCAAATTGGATAAGCCTATTTGATATTTGAAAAAAAATATGAGTCATATAGAAGTTTTTATGCATGTCTGCTTAAAAAGACACCTTAGACACACACAAAGAAAGATGCTTTATAAGCTGAGATATTCTATAGCAAATGTTATTACAACATTTCCCAATATACCAAATACAGTATATAATCATTTTTTAAAAGCCACTACATTGTCACACTTTGCTCTTTCTAAATGAAAATTGCACAACTGTTTTACACAGTTTTCCTAAGATCATGAGTTTTCTGGATTGCAAACCTTATTTTTACTTAGTTAGCCTAGGCTTAGCTATATTTTAACTATTGTTTTTGATTTTTTGTAATTATAATCTTCATTATTTTAGATGCAATTTTTTGTATCGTATGGATATATAGACACTTTAGAGTTAAATAAAACTCGTGTTTCTAATTTCTAACTATAATGAAAAGAATATATGAAAATTGGCATAGCCATACTACAAGGGAAAGTAAAAAAGTAATGATAATTTTGTTCTCATGGGTGTCAAACTTCAAATGGGAATCTACTTTTCTATAGAGTCTCCCTTCAAGGTTAGGCACTTCTCCATGTGGTATCGCCATCTTTCTAGACCATACGCGTAGAACTCAGGAGGCTATGCAGCAAGCCACTGTATAGTAGCCTTTTTGGCAGCCTCTTTGTCCTCATGTTGGACTCCTTTAATTGCTTCCTTCAGTTTGGGAAACAATAAAAAGTCTGAAAGAGCCAAATCAGGGCTAAATAGAGGATGCTGGAGGATTTCTTAGTGGAAATATTGCAGGGCTTCACATCAGAGCCAAGAAGTGTGAGCTGGTGCATTGTTATGGTGAAAGAGAATCATATAGTGCAGCTTGCCAAGTCACTTTTTGGCTAGTTTGGAGTGGAGCTTTTGCAAAAGCAACTCATATTATGTGGCATTGATGGTCTTCTGGCTTTCCAAGAAGTCTACCATCACCACTCCCTCAACATCCCAAAAGATGGTCATCAAGACCTTCGCTGCAGACCATTCTGTATAGAACTTCTTGGGGCCCGCTGAACCTTGTGGCAGCCACTCCTTAGATTGGACCTTGGACTTTAGATTGTACTACTAAAATATCAATGTTTCATCCTTGATCACTAAGCACAGGTAAAAGTTTCTGAATCAGCATTTAAGCAGTTCAGCAGGTTGATGGCGCATTCAGTGTGCTGAACCCAGTGTTCAAGCAGCAACAGCTGCGGGACCCAGCAGGCACTCAGCTTGCTCAGACCAAGACAGTCCATCACAATGGAGTGAGCACTGCCATGAAAGATGCCCACTTGGTCAGCAATATTGTCTATGGTCAAGCGCCAATCCTGCTTAAGTACAAAGGGTGTTGCAAAAGTTTCCAGACTAATGCTAATCCTGGTGACAATTTGTGTTTGATTTCACTGAAAATTGATGTCTATGGTATTCAGTCATAGAAAAAAAACTTTTCATAAAATTTTTTGCAACTTAGTCAATCACAGCAATATGCAATGTGGACTTTCCAGACTGCTAGGCATCTTTTATGGACCCTTGGCCTTTCTTGAAAGTCTAAATCCAGCAATAAATGGTCATATCTAATGGAGCAGTGTCCCCATAGACCTTCAAAGCGTCATTGATTTTGGCTGGCTTCCAACCAAGTTTTACAAAAAACTTCACATTTTATGCAAGCTTCAATTTTTTAATTTTCCATTGCTGAAAGGGTATACTGTGATTAGTGTCATCATGCAGACAGATATCAATCACTTTAGAAGAACCAAAACTTTGTCAAATAAAGAACAAAATAGTTTTTTTTTTCAAATGAAACCAGTTGTAGTTCAATACCTCTTATATTTTATGCATTACAACAAAATTATTGAATATCATTACTTTTTTACTTCCCCTCATATAAGTAAATTTATTCTTGTATAAAAAATTCTTACTACTTATTTTACTTTTTCAATATTTTGCTTTTTTACTTCCAATTAAGAAACAACTTGAAATATAAAGTTATGTCTAGGCCTACCATAAAAAATCAAAGACACTGATATTGACAAAAGCTAAAATTGGCAAATGCATTTGTTTTATAAATTATTTTATCCAATTTAATGTTTACATTTTTTCAAAGAGTGGGGGGACCAAGCACATTTTGCCACAATACAGATCTGCACCTTTCATCCCCCTTGGGTCTTTACCCTTTAGAATCTGCCCCTCAACAGATTTTTGGTTGTATTGTACTAGGCCTACTAATAGGCCCAAATATTTGATACTGAAGAACCAGTTAAAAAAACAAGTTCATTATAATTTGATGCATTCTTAGAAAGTCCAATTCCACTGTACAGTCAGCCCTATCAATGTACAATTGTACCCCTGTTGTTGGCCAGCTCTACCACCCCACCTTCACCACTAGTTGCCTAGATTCAAATGCCCTTTTTCTAGTCTATTTAAAGTTTGGACTGATGTGCTCTCTGTCTAAACCTTGTAAAAAGCCATTCAAACTCAGTTTGTGTCTCATTACTCTTCTTATTTGTCATTAAAATTGACACCTAAGGGAGGCAATTCTCCCTTAAATTTTTGTTGCTTTTTGACTTATTATATTTGTAAAAATAAAGTATACAATGCAAATAGTACATTATAGTTGGCATAGTTCTATCTAATGCATATTGAAATTTTTAGTAGCTATTCCTAGACCTGTCTAAATAATAAATGTTGACAATGTTTACCACCATCATTATTTAAATTGTTATTGAAATAGACTTTACAGCTCGTAGAAAGCTTATACTTAGATTATTGCATATTAGGTAGACTTAAATTTTCATCTAGGTTTGTTTATATGTTAGTTGGTTAAACAGTCGACAGTTACTGACATCAATGAACCCCATAAATGCTCCCCTTCCAGTACCAACTGGACTCAGCATCCAGCTGTGCAACCTGTCAATCTCGACAATTACACAATCGCATGCCGTTTATCTCCGCAACAGCAGCCATCACGACGCGCCGACACAGCCGACGTAAAGGACTCCATGCAATTCAAGCCGCCTGGTTCTGTAGGAAGAAAGCGTTAAAATTCGCGGATTATGCGCTTAGCTGAAAACGGCGACCGGATCAACGTTGTACACACTGTCGAATACGCTACTAGCCAGCGCAACTGCTAATTCAACTATTTACTTTCAGTTTTATTATATTTATATAATTATTAAAGACAGCTTAAGCCTCTTTAACACAACTACTAATAACTAAACAAATTTAAAACTTGAACAGTTGGGAACTAAAATAACAATTTAAAACAATGGCTCTTAACGTGAATCGCGAAATTAGCGACGACTTTTATCGCTACAAAATGCCCCGCCTGATTGCGAAAGTCGAAGGCAAAGGCAACGGCATTAAGACTGTCATTGTCAACATGCACGAGGTTGGCAAAGCGCTCTGCAGGCCGCCAATTTATCCAACTAAATATTTCGGCGCCGAGCTGGGCGCCCAGACCCAGTTCGACCAGAAGAATGATCGCTATATTGTTAATGGGGCCCACGATGCCGAGAAGTTGCAGACTATTCTAGATGGCTTTATTAAACGGTTTGTTGATTTTAATTATTGTTCTTGTTCAGGGAGGGGGTTGTAACTATTTTGGTTATCCTACTAAATCGGCCTTCACATTTTTATTCCCTAATAGTACAACAAATAGCATTTTTTGACTAGCACGCTTGTAATTCCTTTTGATTCTTAATTAGCATCTCAGTAATCCCCCTTGAAGACCTAATTAGCATCTCAGTAATCCCCCTTGAGACCTAATTAGCATCTCAGTAATCCCCCTTGAAGACCTAATTAGCATCTCAGTAATTCCCCTTGAGACCTAATTAGCATCTCAGTAATCCCCCTTGAGACCTAATTAGCATCTCAGTAATCCCCCTTGAAGACCTAATTAGCATCTCAGTAATCCCCCTTGAAGACCTAATTAGCATCTCAGTAATCCCCCTTGAGACCTAATTAGCATCTCAGTAATTCCCCTTGAGATCTAATTAGCATCTCAGTAATTCCCCTTGAAGACCTAATTAGCATCTCAGTAATTCCCCTTGAGACCTAATTAGCATCTCAGTAATCCCCCTTGAAGACCTAATTAGCATCTCAGTAATCCCCCTTGAGACCTAATTAGCATCTCAGTAATCCCCCTTGAAGACCTAATTAGCATCTCAGTAATCCCCCTTGAGACCTAATTAGCATCTCAGTAATTCCCCTTGAAGACCTAATTAGCATCTCAGTAATCCCCCTTGAAGACCTAATTAGCATCTCAGTAATCCCCCTTGAGACCTAATTAGCATCTCAGTAATCCCCCTTGAAGACCTAATTAGCATCTCAGTAATCCCCCTTGAGACCTAATTAGCATCTCAGTAATCCCCCTTGAAGACCTAATTAGCATCTCAGTAATTCCCCTTGAGATCTAATTAGCATCTCAGTAATTCCCCTTGAAGACCTAATTAGCATCTCAGTAATTCCCATTGAAACCTAATTAGCATCTCAGTAATTCCACTTGAAGACCTAACTAATATCTTAGTAATTCCCCTTGAAGACCTAATTAGCATCTCAGTAATTCCCTTGAGCCTTAATTAGCATCTCAGTAATTCCCCTTGAGACCTAATTAGCATCTCAGTAATTCCCCAAGAGCCTTTAAGCCTCAGTATCTGCAACACTAAACGCTCCGTCCCCCCCGCCGCATCAAACAGCTACGTACTGTGCTCGGAGTGCGAGAACCCCGAGACCGATCTGATTGTGAAGAGCCGCGGCAAGCAGGGCGAGCTGTACGCCAAATGCAAGGCCTGCGGCAGCACTGGCACCGTCGTGGACAACAGCCGCACCACCCAGTTCATTATTAAGAATCCGCCAGACGAGACCGGACTGGCCCTGGCCTCTAGCACCAAGTCTGGCGCCGGCGGCGGTAAAAAACAGCGCCGCGGAGGCGCCGGCGCCGACAAGCAGGCCGACCGCAGCCCGGAAGCCGGCAACAGCGACGAGAACGACGAGCAGCAGCAGAAGTTGATGGACGAAGAAGATGGCAACGAGATTGGCGGCGACGGATTCGATAGCGACAACGGCGAGTGGGAAGACGGCCCCGTCGGCGTTGAAGAACGAGTCGAAGAGCTGCCGGAATCGATCCGGCGCCTGATTGTCACCGAGGATCTGCTGCAGCTGACACCGCAGGATAGGGCTGATCGGTAGCGCCGCTTCTGCTATTTTTATTCTAACAAAAAAATTTTGTTAGAAGCCTGATTTTCGACATGCTAAAATCCCAATTTGACAAACCTAAATCCTAAAACTACAGTCGGGAAATCCCAATTCCACCATCCGGGAAATCCCAATTCCACCATCCGGGAAATCTCAATTCCACCATCCGGGAAATCCCAATTCCACCATCCGGGAAATCCCAATTCCACCACCCGGGAAATCCTAATTCCACCACCCGGGAAATCCAAATTCCACTACCCGGGAAATCTCAATTCAACAATCCGGAAAATCCCCACCACCCAGGAAATCCCACTTCCACAATCCGGAAATTCCCAATTTCAAAATCTAAAAAATCCCAATTCAACCCATGCGGAAATCCTCAAAAAATCAAAATTCAGTCAGGTAGCGAATGCTTTTAACTACTAAGCTTGATAATTTCAACTAAACCATACGAAGCAATGGTTACTAGTTGCTATCCGGAAGTGTTGTCCAATAAAACAAATTTAAGTAATCTTGATATTTCTGTGTTGCGTCAGTTAACTGTGCCTTTTTGCCATTCGGAGCAAAATTTGTTCCGATTAGAGCAAGCTAAGAGCAAGCTTTTAGCTGACTGGATGATTGCCTGTCTCGACAAGAGACAAAACACTTCAGCAGTATTCGACTCCATGATTTATTACTTGGCTGGCTTTACTACTGATATTTCCCTCAGCTTTTTTCTCTGCAGTTAACATTTCCTAATATGGTTGTGTAGCTGCTGTTATTATCTGACAGTTGAGATTGTTCATTAATTTATATTGGAATATAGCTTGAGCAGGGTTTCAACTGTTACATTGCGTATGCATAGTAGGGACTCAAACTATCAAATGTTAAGCAGGATAAATTGAGCACCTATCTAATGGCGCCAGAATACGAGGTAAGCATCTGATAGCGCCAGAATGAGTCTCCAATGGCGCCAAAATGAGTCTCCGATGGCGCAAGACTGAGTATGCGATGGCGCCAAAATGAGTTTCCGATAGCGCCAGATTAAGCATCTAATGGCGCCAGAATGAGCATCTGATGGCGCCAGAATAAGCATTTGATGGCGCTAGAAAGAGCATCTGATGACGCCAGATTAAGCATCTAATGGCGCCAGAATGAGCATCTGATGGCGCCAGAATAAGCATTTGATGGCGCTAGAATGAGCATCTGATGGCGCCAGAATAAGCATTTGATGGCGCCAGAATGAGCATCTGATGGCGCCAGATGGAACATCTGATGGCGCCAGAATGAGCATCTGATGGCGCCAGAATCTAAGAGGTCACAATATCGCCGATTAGAGCTAGGCTACATTTCAATGCTTACACAGAGAATTCCTCTCGTTCAGATATCCCATTATCCGGCTCCTACCCCCCTCCCAGCTTCCACAAGATGCTGAGCGACAAGCTGGCCTCAGGATTCACCAAGGACACACCGCAGGAGCTGCTTCAAGAGGCCGACAGGCTGGACATTCGCGACAAAGCTGTCGTTGTAGTCGCCGAAGTGCTGCTGAACAACCCCGGCACTTTGGCCGCCGACATCACCAAGAAGTACAGGTCCGTGTTCCTGGCCTTCACCAATGGCAATCCGCGCTCGCAGAAATATCTTATCGGGGCTGTGGAATCGCTTGTCCAGCGCTACAAAGACGCTCTGCTGGACGCCAAGCGGATTCCTAATCTATTGAACGCTTTCTACAATGCCGACCTGCTGTCCGAGGAGACCCTGATCGAGTGGGCCGACAAAGGGGTAAGACAAGTTTGCGCTGTATTTCTCTGCTAATTTTTTTACTAGTTAAAAAAATGAAAATAACCCAGTGCTTGTCTCTCTCTGCCTATTCTAGGTCAGAGATAAGCTTGGTGTTCTGTCTGTCCTCTTAGTGTAATTTTGCTGCGTTAAATTTAGAATCACGTGGTTTGTAGCCAAAACCTCTCTCTAGTGACGCACGCTCGCTATTTTTAAAAGCATTTTTAAGCAACTGCGAGTATACTGTAGACTAAAATGGAATTTTAGGCTCTGTGTAATTGTAAAATATTCAGTAGTTCCTTTTCTAGGTAATTGACTTTCAGATATTTTTGCGTATTCTTTTTATTGCTGTTTCTTGAAAAAGCAGCTAGAGGTTTCTTTAGGTTTAATCTGGCAGGGCGGCCCAGCAACTGAGGATCTGGGAGGCTGGTGGCCCAACAACTGAGGATCTGGGAGGCTGGTGGCCCAACAACTGAGGATCTGGAGGCTGGTGGTCCAGTAACTGAGGATCTGGGAGGCTGGTGGTCCAGTAACTGAGGATCTGGGAGGCTGGTGGCCCAGCAGCTGAGGATCTGGGGGGCTGGCCCAGCAACTGAGGATCTGGGAGGCTGGTGGTCCAGTAACTGAGGATCTGGGAGGCTGGCCCAGCAACTGAGGATCTGGGAGGCTGGCCCAGCAACTGAGGATCTGGGAGGCTGGCTCAGCAACTGAGGATCTTGGAGGCTGGCCCAGCAACTGAGGATCTTGGAGGCTGGCCCAGCAACTGAGAATCTGGGAGGCTGGCCCAGAACTGGGGATCTGGGAGGCTGGCCCAGAAACTGGGAATCTGGGAGGCTGGCCCAGCAACTGAGAATCTGGGAGGCTGGCCCAGAAACTAAGAATCTGGGAGGCTGGTGGCAAAGCAACTGAGAATCTGGGAGGCTGGTGGCAAAGCAACTGAGGATCTGGGAGGCTGGTGGCAAAGCAACTGAGGATCTGGGAGGCTGGTGGCAAAGCAACTGAGGATCTGGGAGGCTGGTGGCAAAGCAACTGAGGATCTGGGAGGCTGGTAGCAAAGCAACTGAGGATCTGGGAGGCTGGTGGCAAAGCAACTGAGGATCTGGGAGGCTGGTGGCAACTGGCAAAGCAACTGGGGATCTGGGAGGCTGGCCCAGCAACTGATGATCTGGGAGGCTGGCCCAGCAACTGATGATCTAAGAGGCTGGCCCAGCAACTGAGGATCTGGGAGGCTGGTGGCCCAGCAACTGAGGATCTGGGAGGCTGGCCCAACAACTGAGGATCTGGGAGGCTGGTGGCCCAGCAACTGACACTCTGGGAGGCTGGCCCAGAAACTGAGGAGCTGGGAGGCTGGCCTAAAAACTGGGGATCTGGGAGGCTGGCCCAGAAACTGGGGATCTGGGAGGCTGGGGTGGCAGATGGGGGACTTTATGCCAATAAGCATTCTCCATAGGATAATCGCAATGATGAAAGCATTACGCCAATTCAAGTGTCCAGGCCTATGAGTCTGCCATGATCTGTTTACACGAGTCCTGAGCTTATCCTATATAATCACCTCTGTTGGCCTTCATACGCTGCAAATCCTTCTAAATGTCTCCCTCTCTGCCTGCACATTTTGTTTTATTCAGCCAACCAAGCGTCACACTGGCGACCGGAAGCTGAGCAAGCAGATCCACGAGCTGGCCAAGCCCTTCATCACCTGGCTGAAAACTGCCGACGTTGAGTCCAGCGACGAGGATGAAGAGGAGGAGGAGGAGCAGCAGAAGCCGGAACAGAAGCCAAAAGCTAACGGAGCCGCTGCTGGCAAGCCGGTGGAGAAGTCCCAGCAGCAGCAGGCCAAGCAGGCGGCAGTGGAAGAAGATAACGAATCCGATGTGGACATCGACAACATCTAATTAATCATTAATAATATTAATATAAACAGTGATAATATAACGATACTACTAATACTAAATAAGTAGTTCCTCCTAGCCGGACATTTTTGCTGGGGAATTTTTTTGGTGTCGGGTATCTACGATTATAATCAATAATACTCCTTTGTTAAAAAACGATTTATATACATACTCGCTGCACTAACTCGCTATCTGTCTGTTTTTTTTTGTTATTTATTTACATCGTTTTTTGTGTTATTTTCTTTCGCCTCATAATTAATACGGCCCCGCCAACCCCAGTTAAGATAAATCAGTTAATTAGCTGTTGCGCTCCTAGTGTAGTGTTTGAACATCGCAGTGAGTTGAACATTTGCGTTTTTGCGTTGTCCGGTCTGATACATAAACTATCCTGCATAACGAGCTGTATTTATCTATGAGTACAGTTACCCTGGAAACTGATTTTCCAGCTTCTTTGTCATTTCATTCTGTATTTTTATTGGCTATTGATAATACTATAATTAAACTTTATCCAGACCAGAAAGCATCCGGGTAAAATTTTTGTTTTTGTTTTTACAATTTATTTAAATAACATGCCTACAGACTACTGTCAGTAGGACAGAAGAGAAAAATATTAATAAATGTTCAAAATATACTCGGTCGCTTTCTGAATTTGTTTCCCCAAAACCAAGTCTGCACTGAATGCCTGTTATTTCTTTAATGTCGTTTAACTTGCACCGCCCGTTAATCCTCTAATTTTGTGTTGTGAGCTCGATTTTGAATTTCCAAACACAAGTTTGTCCGAATCATTCTGTTCTAAGTAGTAACTAGGCTTTGCTGTCTAGGCAACTCTTAAACGAGCCCTGATGGCCTGAATACCCTCAAAAATTTATTTATCAATAAACTCTCAGTCTCCGTGTGATTTGAAAAAAACATCTGCTTCTTTTTGTCAGCTAAAATTAAAAAACTTTATTGACTTGTTTAGTGTCTCATTTCATTTTTACTTTGACGTCACTAAGTTCACAAACCATTGGGTCAGCAAGTTCACAAACCATTGGGTCAGCAAGTTCACAAACCATTGGGTCAGTGAGGTCACAAACCATTGGGTCAGTGAGGTCACAAACCATTGGGTCAGCAAGGTCACAAACCATTGGGTCAGTAAGTTCACAAACCATTGGTTCAGTGAGGTCACAAACCATTGGGTCAGTGAGGTCACAAACCATTGGGTCAGCAAGTTCACAAACCATTGGGTCAGTGAGGTCACAAACCATTGGGTCAGTGAGGTCACAAACCATTGGGTCAGCAAGGTCACAAACCATTGGGTCAGTAAGTTCACAAACCATTGGGTCAGTGAGGTCACAAACCATTGGGTCAGTGAGGTCACAAACCATTGGGTCAGTGAGTTCACAAACCATTGGGTCAGTGAGTTCACAAACCATTGGGTCAGCAAGTTCACAAACCATTGGGTCAGCAAGTTCACAAACCATTGGGTCAGTGAGGTCACAAACCATTGGGTCAGTGAGGTCACAAACCATTGGGTCAGCAAGGTCACAAACCATTGGGTCAGTAAGTTCACAAACCATTGGGTCAGTGAGGTCACAAACCATTGGGTCAGTGAGGTCACAAACCATTGGGTCAGTAAGTTCACAAACCATTGGGTCAGTGAGGTCACAAACCATTGGGTCAGCAAGTTCACAAACCATTGGGTCAGTGAGTTCACAAACCATTGGGTCAGCAAGTTCACAAACCATTGGGTCAGCAAGTTCACAAACCATTGGGTCAGTGAGTTCACAAACCATTGGGTCAGTGAGTTCACAAACCATTGGGTCAGTGAGTTCACAAACCATTGGGTCAGAAAGTTCACAAACCATTGGGTCAGAAAGTTTACAAACCATTGGGTCAGCAAGTTCACAAACCATTGGGTCAGCAAGTTCACAAACCATTGGGTCAGCAAGTTCACAAACCATTGGGTCAGCAAGTTCACAAACCATTGGGTCAGTGAGTTCACAAACCATTGGGTCAGTGAGGTCACAAACCATTGGGTCAGTGAGGTCACAAACCATTGGGTCAGTGAGGTCACAAACCATTGGGTCAGTGAGGTCACAAACCATTGGGTCAGCAAGGTCACAAACCATTGGGTCAGTAAGTTCACAAACCATTGGGTCAGTGAGGTCACAAACCATTGGGTCAGTGAGGTCACAAACCATTGGGTCAGTGAGTTCACAAACCATTGGGTCAGTGAGTTCACAAACCATTGGGTCAGCAAGTTCACAAACCATTGGGTCAGCAAGTTCACAAACCATTGGGTCAGTGAGTTCACAAACCATTGGGTCAGTGAGGTCACAAACCATTGCGTCAGTGAGGTCACAAACCATTGGGTCAGCAAGTTCACAAACCATTGGGTCAGCAAGTTCACAAACCATTGCGTCAGTGAGGTCACAAACCATTGGGTCAGCAAGTTCACAAACCATTGGGTCAGCAAGTTCACAAACCATTGGGTCAGCAAGTTCACAAACCATTGGGTCAGCAAGTTCACAAACCATTGGGTCAGTGAGGTCACAAACCATTGGGTCAGAAAGTTCACCAACCATTGGGTCAGTGAGTTCACAAACCATTGGGTCAGTGAGTTCACAAACCATTGGGTCAGAAATTTTACAAACCATTGGGTCAGTGAGTTCACAAACCATTGGGTCAGTGAGTTCACAAACCATTGGGTCAGTGAGTTCACAAACCATTGGGTCAGAAATTTCACAAACCATTGGGTCAGTGAGTTCACAAACCATTGGGTCAGTGAGTTCACAAACCATTGGGTCAGTGAGTTCACAAACCATTGGGTCAGTGAGGTCATAAACCATTGGGTCAGTGAATTCACAAACCATTGGGTCAGCAAGTTCACAAACCATTGCGTCAGTGAGGTCACAAACCATTGGGTCAGCAAGTTCACAAACCATTGGGTCAGCAAGTTCACAAACCATTGGGTCAGCAAGTTCACAAACCATTGGGTCAGTGAGGTCACAAACCATTGGGTCAGCAAGGTCACAAACCATTGGGTCAGTAAGTTCACAAACCATTGGGTCAGTGAGGTCACAAACCATTGGGTCAGTGAGTTCACAAACCATTGGGTCAGCAAGTTCACAAACCATTGGGTCAGTGAGTTCACAAACCATTGGGTCAGCAAGTTCACAAACCATTGGGTCAGCAAGTTCACAAACCATTGGGTCAGCAAGTTCACAAACCATTGGGTCAGTGAGGTCACAAACCATTGGGTCAGTGAGTTCACAAACCATTGGGTCAGCAAGTTCACAAACCATTGGGTCAGCAAGTTCACAAACCATTGGGTCAGCAAGTTCACAAACCATTGGGTCAGTGAGTTCACAAACCATTGGGTCAGCAAGTTCACAAACCATTGGGTCAGTGAGTTCACAAACCATTGGGTCAGCAAGTTCACAAACCATTGGGTCAGTAAGTTCACAAACCAGCAATGAAATTTTATTTCTTAATTTTGAAAAAGAAAATCATGATCAAAATCAAGGACAAAAAATGAATTTTATTCTTTTGCGTGAGTTGCATTATCAAAGCCTATTATGACTTAACTTGTATGTATTGTACAGTAATTAATGATTAATCACATAGGTAGGGTTTTACATCAATAGAAACAAACAGCATCAGAATACTGCAGGACCAGCCATTTTGCACTATGCGGAGATGCAGTTGTGAGCTGAATTATACAGCAATTAAAAGAATCCAGTTTGGCACACGCTAATTAAAGATACGTTAAAAAACGAATGTTGAATAGTAATTAGCATAAGACCATAAGTAGTGGGGTCTATACGGCTTCAATTTGATTAATCGCATAAGAGTGAGTACTAAAAGCTGGCTAAGACCTGCTTAGCGTGTGGACACGAGGCTAAGGTATTTTACATGCAATTAGTACATTTAAGTCTTGTAGAAATGTATCTACAGCCCTTAAAAGGGCCGCTTTACAACAGACATCAGTGTATTTTTGTTAGAAACTTGCGTAAAAATATTTCCTCATTGATTGATTTCTTATACTCGTATGGAAGCAGATCGTCTAGCAAAAATAACAGATACTAGTAGAACTACTAAATATACCACTCGCAATAGAAGGGAAAAATAGAGCGCCTACTGATCTTTCAGAAGTTGTCTTCTGCTCAGTGTAACTTACGAGCGTAATTTAAATGAAATGAAACAGCTAGAATTTCCTTTCTTTCCTCGGGGTTTTTTGTCGCCTCAGGAGCATATGGGGTTAAGAATGAGCAAGCATTTAATTCGATGTACACAAATGAACGCCAGACGGACGAAGCTCAGCCTAGGGGAAGGCCCTATCTAGCTCAGCCAATGAGAGAGAAGTAAGGAGAGAGAGATCAAAGTCAGACGAACGAAAATCAGCCTGGGAAAAGGCCCAATCTGGCTCAGCCAATGAGAGAGCAGTAAGGAGAGAGATCAAAGTCAGACGAACGAAAATCAGCCTGGGAAAAGGCCCAATCTGGCTCAGCCAATGAGAGAGCAGTAAGAAGAGAGATCAAAGTCAGACGAACGAAAATCAGCCTGGGAAAAGGCCCAATCTGGCTCAGCCAATGAGAGAGCAGTAAGGAGAGAGATCAAAGTCAGACGAACGAAAATCAGCCTGGGAAAAGGCCTAATCTGGCTCAGCCAATGAAAGAGCAGTAAGGAGAGAGGTCAAAGGCAGTTGTTTATCGGCCTGGCTGGGGGCCACCCTTTTTCTCACTTGCCCACTGTGCACACGACCTAGATTTTGGGTTTTTTAAGCTTTCCTGCTACAATCTTCAGACTTCAGTCTGGAGTCGGTAGAACAGGATTTAATGAAATAAACTGTTATAAAGACAAAAAACACTAATCTTGCTACTGAAAAGAGTAGACAAGCGCATTTTTGCGAATCACATATCTGGTTATTCTTCTAGGGTATCTGTAGCTCAACCCCTCAAACCGCGTCACTCCAACTGCATAGAGAAACCGTTATTAAAGCTTCATCTATTTAAGCTGAAGTACATGAAACGAAAATCGGTCTGAGATTTCCATTACTTTTCTATCTTTGATTGCTGATGCTGTAAATGTACACACAGAATGTGAATTTATTAACTTAATAATTCTTTAGAATCCTCACGAATCCCCTCCATCCTCTTCCCGATCGTGCTGCTGCTGTCCAAATCTGACGCCACGGCCTCCGCTAGCGACTCCCCGATTCATATAGTAAGCCAGCATGGAGTACAGCAGCGGCATGCCCTGGCAGCTGGGATCTTCGCGCAAGTTCAACTCTCTGGACAGCAGGCTGCGACTCAGCCGGGCCTGCGGTTGTCCGCTCTCGGCCGCCAGCACCGATGCCGCATTGGAGTACTCGTTGAACTCGAGGTATTCTCGAATTAATTCGTTAATCAGCAGGTTCTCGTTGGACAGTCCGGGTCGCTGCTGGCCAGACGGCCGCGGCTCCTCGAGAGAGCGATAGATCTCAGCCCTGAGACTGGCCCTGATGTCTTGCAGGACTCCACGCGATTCCAAATTCTCTTTCAATGCCGATTTCAATTCGTCAACGGATGCCATTTGATCAAGTGGGGGCTTTTTTGAGATTTTTATCTTT
>NIVC01002898.1:107500-131195 GCA_002269645.1 Macrostomum lignano
TGTCTGGAATTGGAATCTCATGGTTTCGGATTGAAATCTCATTGTCTGGAATTGGAATCTCATGGTTTCGGATTGAAATCTCATTGTCTGGAATTGGAATCTCATGGTTTCGGATTGAAATCTCATTGTCTGGAATTGGAATCTCATGGTTTCGGATTGAAATCTCATTGTCTGGAATTGGAATCTCATGGTTTCGGATTGAAATCTCATTGTCTGGAATTGGAATCTCATAGTCTGGAGTTGGAATCTCATAGTGTGGAGTTGGAATCTTATGGTTTCGGATTGAAATCTCACGGTCTGGAATTAGAATCTCATTTTCTGGGATTGGAATCTCATAGTGTGGAGTTGGAATCTCATAGTCTGGAGTTGGAATCTCATAGTCTGGAGTTGGAATCTCATAGTCTGGAGTTGGAATCTCACGGTCTGGAATTGGAATCTCATAGTCTGGAGTTGGAATCTCATGGCTTCAGATTAGAATCTCATGGTCTGGAGTTAGAATCTCATGGTCTGGGATAGGAATCTCATGGATTTGTAACCTACGAGTCACTAAATGCAATTTTTCGGGATTACTGAGAATTTATTAAAATTCAACTAATCAGGAAACTGTTTGAATTTCTAAAAAAACTACTAAACATTTTTTTTCGCAGAAAACCCATTCACACCTGGCATAGATGTACTGGCTAGTGGCCAATGCTATGGCAATAACTCCAGTGTAAAACAGTAATGCAAAAATCAGTAAGCTGGCAAAGTGCAGTCGAGTACCAGGAAACGATGCAGTTTGTGAATTCTCGTTTTGACTCTGAGCATCCTCAGCAATGTCGTCAGGCAAGTCCGAGCTGGATGGTGAGTTCACTGAGCCTCGGTGAGTCAAAGAACGATTGGAACCGTAACTGTTAATGCTGCTAGTTGCTACTACAACTTCGCTTGCATCGTTCGGTTTACCAGACATTTCTTTGCCTAGGTTGTATTTTCTCTAGAGGACCCTCAGACTCGCTGGTTTCCTATTGAAGATTTCTCCGGCATTAAAAACAGAAGTTGAAAAAAGACACTCATTTTAACCCTAAATACAGTAAATAGCGGAAGTCAAATTTAGCTGACATGTCAGCTTCTATAAATACAGATTATTGATAAAGCTTATTTACTATTTATTGAACAGCATTGATAAGTGGTAAGTGGAAAAAAGATAACAAAAAGATGATTTTATAATCAGTTTTTTTAAACTGTAGCACAACTCTAGCTAGGACCCCTGGTTTGAATCTGTGAGTGGCCAAATACCTTGAGCCTGTGTGGGCGTGTGTATGAGTGCCTGCCTGTGTACAGTATTGGAGCACTTGTGTGTACTCAGAAGTCAGCAGAATGATGCAAGATACGTAGCTAAGCCGATTTTCTATAATTAACTAACTAGGCCTAGTGGCTTCAGCTTTGAGTTTTTTATTGAGTTTTTTATTGAGTTTATTGAGTTTTTTATTTTTTATATGTTTTCCTTGTGGCCCATTTGCATTTCTATTTAACCCACCTTCCTTTACTTTTTTTAACACTCACTTTCTCCTCTCTCTCTCTCGCTCTCTTGCCCTTTTCTCCTTTTCTACATTTCAAACTTGCTTATTTGCCTTTGCTTTCTTTTCTTGGTTCTTGGCTGTTTCTATATTTATACTTACTTTAGCACTTGAGTTCCTTTTAAATTAGCCTCTTTGCACTACCATCACCTCCCATTTATCACTTGTTATCAGCTCGGAACTGAAAATTATTAACAATAAATAATGATGCACATCAATTTATATTTATTCTTTGACCAATAAAACCATAGATTTATCTTAACTACACTTGTACTTTACCCATAGGGCAAAAAATAACCCATTCTCAACTCTAAGCAAGCTCTAAGAATCTAAGTCTCCATAATACAATAATTATAGTTGTGGCAATATCACACTACTATTAGTAAGCTTTAACACAATTGATGCATTATTTTTGTATCTAATAACCAGAGAATAACTGCAGTACTGCACCCAATTTCCAACTATTCAACTACAACTTCAACTACCTCCCCTTAGAATTGGGAACCTTGGTAGATGGAGTAAACTTGGCAGATTTTTTTATTGAACTGCATGATTTTTGTGCAAACTTAAATGATGGCAACAATTCAAATTTGCTAAACCACCCCAACTTTAAAATGACAGCAACCATTTATCAATAATTTTTTCCCAAACTGACTTCATCTCACTTTTTTCTTTTTTCACTTTTGGCCTTGCTCTTTTGATATAATCTAAGATTTTTGCTCATTTTGCTAAATATATGAGTCATGACCAAAAAGTTTTGATAATTCCCTTAAATATAAGCAAGCCTTAGATATAGTTTCCTATAGACTCAATTTGAAATGTTTGAAAACAAAAAATGTATATTTTATAAAATTAAACTCAAGACTTTATATTAAAAAAAATATTAATATAGGACTCAATCTAGTCTAGACAAAAGTTTTATAAGTGCTACAGGGGTCTTGGGAGAGGGAAGTTATCCTATTGCTGACACCAAATTTGTTGTAGGGTTCTTTTCTCTTTACTGAAATCTCACTGCTTGCTACCAAAACTGTTGTAGGGGGGGGGGGTCGAGGGTTATTGGGAATTTTCAGGGTTTTCTTAGAATTCGGGGCGAACTGCGCAATTTATACTACTAACAGGAGTAAGCCGTAGGTTGCTCCTGGTGGCGTGGTGTGTCCGAGCGGCAAGACACCATTTCTATTCTCAGTCCGGGAAATATAGATGGGAGAGGGGAATTAAGGGCTTCGCGATGGATCGGAGTTGCCTGGGAAAGCGTACTAATGGGGAATTTCTAAATACTAATAGGGAATGCTGACAGCATTAGATAAGAAGGCAATCTGCCTAATGAATGTGGGAAATTTCGACTAGGAAGGGTTGGGATTGGGAGCGGGGATGCCGGGGGGGGGGCAGACTGTATGTCTGAGGGAATAAGGCTGTACACCTGAGCAGACAGACTGTCCACTAAAAGGGGGGAGGGGCAGAAGCAGCGGGCGCCAGTTCTGCTGGGAGAAGGGAAAGAGACAAAACTCGGGGGGGGGGCAGGATTGAATGTCCCTGGGAAAGGGGGAAGAAGTTTTAAACACTTCTAACTGTACAAGCTTCGCAGGGGGAAAGGCGGAACGCCTTTAAATGACTAAGATGGAGCTATTTTTAGAACAGTGTTCAGTTACAACCGCTGAATAACTAGGCTAGCGGAGGTCTCAGCGAACAAAGCAGTTCAGCAGGGAGGAAGCGAGTGTTCCTTTTCTCGATTTATTTTCTTGCTTATATAGGATTTGCTAACAAAATGGCGGACGCATTTAAACTAATAAAACACTAGATTATATGGTAGGCTACTAATCGAAACTAACAATTACTACTAATGATAAAAAATATTTATTTATGTAGGCACAATAATTTCTTGTAGTTTTTAGAAAAATAGTTGTATTATACGTGAAATCAGTAGACAAAATAGACAAAAATAGGCAAAGTAGGCAAAATAATAGGCAACTGTTACATAAGCTTTCAATAAACCAAAATGGCATCAATTCATATGCCAAAATATTTATATCAATTTAAAAGGATGTAGTTCATATATAAGAAAATTATAATAATATTTAGCTATCCTTCAGTTTCGTTCGTTTAATTATTTCTGGAATTATTTTGCCCTCTATTCAAGGGTGGTGGGGGGTGGGTGTTGGAATTAAACGAACAAAACTAGAAGATAGCCTAATATTTTAAAGTTTTTAATATGCCAAAAAATACTTATGTATGAATCAACCACATAGTCTAGGTTAGCCATTTAACATGTACTGTTATGCTCAACTTTCAACCAGTATATATTGGAAAAAATATTAATTTGAAATATTAAAGACTCACACAGCTAGAGCCTATAGGTATCTATATTATATGGGGTGGATAGGCCCATTAGATTTTTAAATCTTGAAGTCAAAAAGCGTGCACATTTTGAAAATATTTCAGCAAGTCAAAGATGTAATAAAATTGATTCTGACTTTTCCTAAATTGAGTTTTGACATTGAAATTGAAATTTATAAATCAGAAATGAGCCTACAGTACATATTACAATGCCTTGTCTACTGCCTACTCTATTCTATCATTAAATATATAGAAAATCACGAATCATTATATCCAATATCCATATTCATACACCAATTAGCGATAAAAGTGTGAGTTAGTACGTTAAAAATAGTCAACCGAATTAACATTTTAAGATAATTTCTACCTTCTTGGCTGGCTTCACGATTATATGAATCTATGCTAATCGTTATACCAACGTTAGGTTAGCAGGAGCAGCCCATGAACACTGCTGGCGCAACAGTCTGAACATATGAATACGAGTACACGTGTATGAAGCTTATCTGACTTTGATCTTTTAGACTCTTATCTAGTTGGACCAACCTAACCTCAGGCCTCTCTTCCTGAGACCTCGTCTATCGTTCGTCACCTTAACAACAAGGCTCGACCCTCGAGCCTGGACCAATTGAAAACAGCCGTATATACACGTTAGGCGGTATAGAACACGGCAAAAACCGCCTATAAGGCAGTCCGTATCATGCTATATGATACAGTAGCATGCTATAGACCGCCTTTTTTATGCGCACAAGGGCCAAATATGGCACAAATTTGAACAGACGTTTTTGCTTATTTTTTAGTTCACTAATGCAAAGTAGGCCTAGCGATTTTACTAACCTACTACGCTACTATTCTCTAGTACAGTATTTTAGTGTCACTAGAATGCTAGATAAATATTAGGTCAGGATGACTTAGTTACAACTTACAAGTGTAAGTGTTAACATTTAACATTATTTTATGTAGGCCTACTAAGTACTAGCTGTTTATTATTTCCACAATATTAATAGGCCCAGCGAATTAATATTAGAACAGGAGGAGAACAATACGACTCGACTTAAAGTTCAATAAGTGAACTTGGATGGCGCTCAGTTTCAGTTTGTAGCTAGGCCTATGCACAATTTTGTAACTGAATGCAATAACTGTGTGACTAAGCTAGGCCTAGGGCTATATATTCAATATTCTTTTTTCTGAACCCTGAATCCTGAGTTTAGGAGAGAAACTATTTAGTAAAGCTAGCTATATTGATAGATATATTGAACAACCATAATTTAGGGTTCTAATATACTATACTAATAGCCTATTATATATATTCCATAAATGGATATATTTTTTATTTTTTATTTTATTGATAAATTGGGTTCTATTCTACTATTTTATGTTATAGGTTGAGCCTGAAATTAGTATTTAGTATTTAGAGGTTCTATATTTTTTTTAACCTTCCCTTTCCCCATAACCTGCTAGCCTTCCCTACATGGTTACACCCTACTGCCCTTGCTTTACCATATCTTACCCTGATGGCCTTCCTACAACACTTGCTACCTTTTCTTATCAATACAAGCCTTTCCCATACCTTACTGCCCTTCATTGTCTTTTATGGGCCTTTTCCATACCCTGCTGTCTTTCACAAACCTTGCTGCTCTTCAATGTATCCTGCTTGGCCTTCATTGTATATTGTTGGCCTTCCCACATGGCCATACCTTGCTGGCTTTTCCCATATCCTGCTAGCCTTCCCCACACCCTACTGTCTTTCCCCATACCCTGCTGTCTTTCCCCTACCCTGCTGTCCTTCCCCACACCCTTGCCAGCCTTCCTTACTCCTTGCTAGATTTCCCCACACCCTGCCAGCTTCCCCACACCCTGCCAGCTTCCCCACATCCTGCTCGCCTTCCCTACTCCATGCTACCCTTCCCCACACCCTGCTGTCCTTCCCCACATCCTGCTGGCCTTCCCTACTCCCTGCTACCCTTCCCCACACCCTGCTGTCCTTCCCCATCAATGCAGGCCTTCCTCACTCCCTGCTGGCATTCCCCACACCCTGCCGGCCTTCCCCACATCCTGCTGGCCTTCCCTACTCCTTGCTACCCTTCCCCACACCCTGCCGGCCTTCCCCACATCCTGCTGGCCTTCCCTACTCCCTGCTACCCTTCCCCACACCCTGCTGTCCTTCCCCACACCCTGCTTGTCTTCACTACCAATGCAGGCTTTCCCTACACCCTGCTGTCCTTCCCCATACCCTGCTGTCTTTCCCCATACCCTGCTGTCTTTCCCCTACCCTGCTGTCCTTCCCCACACCCTGCCAGCCTTCCTTACTCCTTGCTGGCTTTCCCCACACCCTGCTGGCTTCCTCACATCCTGCTAGACTTCCCCACACCCTGCCAGCTTCCCCACATCCTGCTGGCCTTCCCTACTCCTTGCTACCCTTCCCCACACCCTGCCGGCCTTCCCCACACCCTGCTGGCTTTCCTTACTCCCTGCTACCCTTCCCCACACCCTGCCGGCCTTCCCCACACCCTGCTGGCTTTCCTTACTCCCTGCTACCCTTCCCCACACCCTGCTGTCCTTCCCCACACCCTGCTTGTCTTACACTACCAATGCAGGCTTTCCCTACACCCTGCTGTCCTTCCCCATCAATGCAGGCCTTCCTCACTCCCTGCTGGCATTCCCCACACCCTGCCGGCCTTCCCCACATCCTGCTGGCCTTCCCTACTCCTTGCTACCCTTCCCCACACCCTGCCGGCCTTCCCCACACCCTGCCGGCTTCCCCACTTCCTGCTGGCCTTCCCTACTCCCTGCTACCCTTCCCCACACCCTGCTGTCCTTCCTCACACCCTGCTGTCCTTCCCCACACCCTGCTAATCTTCACTACCAATGCAGGCTTTCCCTACACCTTGCTGTCCTTCCCCATCAATGCAGGCCTTTCCCACTCCCTTCTGGCATTCCCTACACCCTGCCGGCCTTCCCCACATCCTGCTACCCTTCCCCACACCCTGCCGGCCTTCCCCACCCCCTGCCGGCTTCCCCACTTCCTGCTGGCCTTCCCTACTCCCTGCTACCCTTCCCCACACCCTGCTGTCCTTCCCCACACCCTGCCAGCCTTCCCTACTGCTGGCCTTCCCTATTTCCTGCTACCCTTCCCCACACCCTGCCGGCCTTCCCCACACCCTGCTGGCCTTCCCCACACCCTGCCTGCTTCCCCTCATCCTGCTAGCCTTCCCTACTCCCTGCTACCCTTCCCCACACCCTGCCAGCCTTCTCTACTGCTGGCCTTCCCTATTTCCTGCTACCCTTCCCCACACCCTGCTGTCCTTCCCCACACCCTGCCTGCCTTCCCTACTGCTGGCCTTCCCTATTTCCTGCTACCCTTCCCCACACCCTGCCGGCCTTCCCCATACCCTGCTGTCATTTCCCATACCCTGCCACTCTACCTCTCACAGGCTACCCCTCCCAGACAGCCCTCCCAGACAGCCCTCCTAGACAGCCCCTCCAGGCTAACCCGACTCTACCCCTCCCAGGCAGCCCTTCCGGGCTTCATCTCCCACTCAACCTCTTCCAGAAGCGGAGGACGATCGCAGGACTGTTTGCTGCCTGCCGCTTCAGCTGCAGTGACCGCCGGCTCAAGCGGAGGACGATCGCAGGACTGTCTGCTGCCTGCCGCTTCGGCTGCAGTGACCGCCGGCTCAAGCGGAGGACGATCGCTGCTCCGCGTGCTATCATCTACTAGTGTTGTGAGTGCTAAGGGCGATCGAAGGACTAATGAAGAAGCATATTATCCGATTTCTTTTAGAGGAGATCTATGCCAGTTATTTATCTTCTCGTTTAATTAGCAGTGAGGAAAAAAAGACGACTATTATATGCTGCCGCTTATACACTCTACAATATCATCAGCAGAATACGTTAAATGAGGTCGTTTGAAACAAGAGTACGTAGATGGTAAGATGGCATGTATTTAGCAGTTTAGCTTCTTCCTAGTGAAATCAGTGAATTGTGTTGGTCGCTTACAGAACCTATTCAGCTTCTCCGCTCATAGTCACTCCAGCATCAAGTGCTAACAATGCAGATTAGCTATGAACTGTATTGGAATGCTTTGCATCATGCATTTGCATTTTAAATACAAGGACTTTTTCTCTCGTTCATTGGCAGGTATCAAGATGAGACAAAGCAATGTGCATTATGCTGCTGCCTATTCATAGGACGCAGAGTGCACGCAGGATCCTCTGAGGTGAAAGAAGACGACGGTGACGACTACGACATGTATGACTATTCAGCCACATTGGACAGAAATTAGCTGTTAGCCGACGTAGCCGTATAAATGTTTGGTCACACTTCTCTGTGCCCGTGGCGTATAGAACATTTAATCCGTGACTTCTTTGCACTATTGCACTACCATCAAACGCTGACGCTCTTTTTCTCGCTCTGTAATGCTGTAACCAGTTTTTTGTCCCCCCTTGTCGAGTTTGAGAGAACTATGCAGCGCATTTTTTCGACAAGAGTTTTTCATTGTCTTTTGTCAATGTGCAGTTTTACGAGTACATGTATATACTTAACTGAGTATTGTAAACATGTGCCTCTAAAATAAAACAGACTTCACTGCTTTTAACTATGCTTTTTACGATAATTCGCTCTGTCATGTCCTGAAACATTCCTGTTTTATCGAATTCTCTTTTGATGATGACACAAATATGGTCACAAAGAATAGTGGGAGGTAGAGCCATATGGCGAGAGGTATAAAGTGATTTTACATGATTTTACATGATTTTACGAGAGGTATGATTTTACATTACAGTAGTCTCAATAGTTTATCTGCCCCTATTGGCCTCCCTTTCTCCTTCTCGCCCTCTGTCTCTGCAGCACCTGTTGGTTAAAAATTAGAGGAAAGCTCGGCAAGAAAAGCCTCTGTGGAAAAGTCTCGTGCTCTCATAGCCTGACATCCTGCCACTTTTTAAATAGCCATGACTTTCCTGGTACATGGACATTTACATACGTAAGTTGTTTCCATCGGATTGAGACATGATTTATAACTAGTATAGGTATATTAGTAATAGTAAATTCAGTCAGTCTTATCATATACGAGCAGTGGCGGATCTAGAATTTCATTTTGGGAGGGGGCGGTCCAAGTTTAGGAGGCCAACATGAGTAATGAGGGGCACCTATTATGAGGGGGTGCAAAAATGCTGTACTGCTGAAAATAACGAACGGGAAACACGGATTGCATGTTATTAATTTAAATACGTACGAGTATTTGATTTGAGAAGCACAATATATCGGGAAAAGTTTTGCCTTCTCTGTGACGTGCTTGGCAAGTGCACATGCACTAGCTACATGGGGGGGGGTTCATAAGACCGAAATTTCACAACGCCGAAACCATACTTCACAAGACCGATACTTCATAAGACCGAAATTTCACAACGCCGAAAGCTCAAAATGCAGGGCACTTCACAAGACAGAAACTTCATAAGACCGAAGTTTCACAACCCCAAAGCTTAAAATACTGGGCCCTTCACAAGACTTGCGAACTTGCTGCCTTTTTTGCTGCCTCGTCGTTACCACGAAATACTTTTATTTGTAGTAACGAAGTTTGAACTTATGAAGTTTCGGTCTTGTGAAGTATGGTGTTTCGGCGTTGTGAAATTTCGGTCTTATGAAGTTTCGGTCTTGTGAAGGATCGTGCAGCAGTTTTTGGCGTTTTCGTCGTTCGGCGGAGTTTTAACAAAAGCTCTCAGCCAATCGGAAAATTCAGCGTGCGTTATAACAAATCGGCCGCGTGAGAGCTATAAAAGGCGGCAACTCTAACTGCGCTCGAAATATCTCCCGGTTTTTGTCCTTGCCAAGGCCTGGGGCGCTCAACTTGGCCTGATACTGCCTTCTGGCTCTTCCCCCTACGGTCCTGCCGATCTGATCCTCCTTCCCCCGGCAGTTTCGTCTTCAAAAGCTAAGTTCCCCCTGAGAAGCATCATCAATATCTCCCGGCAGTGATCTAAGAGTAGCAACGACAACCGGCAAGTGAGGAGCAACAGCGTCGCGCGTCAGTTAAGATCAGCAGCAGCATACCATCTGAGTGTTTCGGTCTCTGTGGATTCCTTGGCTACCGGCAGATAGGTCCTCCGATTAGTTGGGTGAGAGGCTCTTTTGACCTGCTTAACTGGGTGCACCCTTTGTCTAACCCCTTCCTAGGTAGTCTGATAGGATTTGCACTTTTGCTTACTTGCTTTTGTGTGCCAATCTCGAGGCAGAAGTGTTAGTTAATATTAAAAGTAGCCATTTGCTCTAACTCAATCTAAAGTGTTTAGGATTGCGGATTAAGTGAGAAAGTTAAATCTGGAAGTTAAAGACTTGGCGTTTTCTTTATTTTTCGCAACGCCAGCTGAGATGAGCAGCTAAATCTAGAGGCAGAGGTCACAGTGGACCGGAAGCGGCACAGTTCCCAGTCAATCAGTCGATCTAAGAAATCATTATGTTAAGCATGCAAATTAAGTGCCAGACTGGCGCTTTCGCACTGTCTCAGGCAGCTAAGCGGCTAAAACGAGATAAATATTAGTCTGAAGGTCTCCAAAAGTGACAATACATCTACATCATCGCTATCTGTCGACGTGTTAACGCACATTTAGTTCCAAAAGCGTGCAGTTACGTGTACTTATACATGTACTTCTGGGAATTTGGTAATGAAATAGTACATTTGGTAGTGTATAAAGGCTCGCCAGTGCAAGAACCCCCTGCAAAAGTCCTCTGTCCCTGCATGGCCAATGCGATCTTAGTCCCAGCAGCGTCCGTTCTATTCGGCTATGACTTCGAGATTTAGACAGCTAAAAGACTAGATGGCAGGTAAGTGCAGTGCCCCTCTAGTCGGAAGTCCGATTTCGATAGCTCCGGTTTGGTGAGCCGGGGCGCACGGACTGGTGGCAGCGGGTTAGTTAATCTGCGGATTAGCTAATCTCTACCTTTCAAATTCTCCCTGCTTGTCTCTCGCTGTCTTCTCCTAGCTATAGGACCTTGCTGCTCGCCCACAATCTGGCTACCATGGGGCTGACCATCTGACAGGAGTGAGAGGCCAGAGTTCTAAGTGATTCATTTCCGAATTCTGAGGCCCGAAGCTATATAAGCTTAGAAAGGCCGAACCCATCAAATTGAAGAGAATGTCAGTTTTGATGAGCTACAGGTAAGTTTATCCCTTGCTCGAATTTCTACCGAGGAAAAAGCCTCTATTTACTACATAAGTGGCTACGTTTACACACAAGCCTTCCTTAGGCTCAACCTCAGGGATCTTAAGAGCATTTACATGTACATGGGCCCTCTCCGGGCATGCATGGCTGCTTCTCTCGCCACCGCTTCCTTCAGGGCCAGGTACTTGAGGAGCCGTGCGCGGTGCCCCAAGCTTTTCTGCCGCTCAACAGGCAGTAAAAATGCAGAACAATTTATCTGCCACTACCCGGTCTTCACCACTCACTCACCCCGGCCCAACTCTCCGACGCTTGCAGGCCCGAGAGCATATCGATGCTCACCCGGTACCGCGCTGCAAGCGAGACCGACGCCCCCGGAGGGACATCACTTCGATGGAAGTCATTCATGGTCGCCAGAGGCTAGCGGAATTGGGCGGTCTTCTTCGCCTCCTGATTGCTGCATCCGCCGGATGATCTCCTCTGCAGCTAGGTCAAACATACTCGTGTGCATACTGGCACTAATCCATGATTGAACATACATGTAGGTGAAATACTTGCGTGAGTTGCGTCAGTGTCAATACGCTCTTGCTCCAAAATACTTGAGCTCTTGTGCTAATCTCCATTCTAGCCGTGCTTGCTTTTGCTAGTGCGAGCTTGTTCATGCAACCCAATTTTGGTGCTATTTTTAAGCCTAGCTTACTTGAGGTAGCAAATTAGCCAGACTATGTGGATAGTTTGCCATTAGCTAAGGATAGTTTAACATTCTGAGCAGGATGAGAGACTTTTCAGGCCGCCGCGATCCGAAATTCAAACCGCGACTTGCAGTCTGGTCATTTCTTTTGCACGAACGAAATTTCTCAAATAAGTGTAACACAAAGTGAAAAAATTAGAAAACTACTTGGACGATTTGACCTTTCAAAACTGCACTAAAATGCGTGGCGCAACAGCCAAATTACCGGGTGACATCGGTCGAGAAAAAAGCTTTTTTATTTGTTATTCGGACAAAAAATAATTATAGCTCTCAATAAACGCAAAGGTAATGTGCCGCTTGGATAGAAAAACTTTATGCAGCTACGCAAAAACAACTGAAGTAATGCGCGCAACATAGAGCTGCCCGCAAAAACTTCAGCTACACAGCAACTACAAACCGCTGGTACAGGACTGCGCATCGCCAGGGTGTGAGTCCCACGAACACGCATCACTTCAGACAATCGTTCAGGAAATAAACATAGTTATTAAATAACCCTCACTTTGCCACTGTTCGTTAAGGTCGAAACGGAACCGGACTGGATGATAGCACGCGGAGCAGCGATCGTCCTCCGCTTGAGCCGGCGGTCACTGCAGCCGAAGCGGCAGGCAGCAGACAGTCCTGCGATCGTCCTCCGCTTGAGCCGGCGGTCACTGCAGCAAGCGGCAGGCAGCAGACAGTCCTGCGATCGTCCTCCGCTTGAGCCGGCGGTCACTGCAGCAAGCGGCAGGCAGCAGACAGTCCTGCGATCGTCCTCCGCTTGAGCCGGCGGTCACTGCAGCAAGCGGCAGGCAGCAGACAGTCCTGCGATCGTCCTCCGCTTGAGCCGGCGGTCACTGCAGCAAGCGGCAGGCAGCAGACAGTCCTGCGATCGTCCTCCGCTTGAGCCGGCGGTCACTGCAGCAAGCGGCAGGCAGCAGACAGTCCTGCGATCGTCCTCCGCTTGAGCCGGCGGTCACTGCAGCAAGCGGCAGGCAGCAGACAGTCCTGCGATCGTCCTCCGCTTGAGCCAGTGGTCACTGCAGCCGTAGCGGCAGCATTTATCGGATCCTTGCAAAATAGAATTTCTTTTCTGGCATTCCAAATCCCAAATGGCTTTCATAAACGCACAGTTCCCCGTTGGAAAGCCGAATACAAAGTGCGGCGTCAGCGTTAGCTGACTCGCATGTACGCACCTGAAATGGTAAGAGTGAAGCGTCTGAAGTAAATAACGATGCATAGTGTTATATTTTTAAATAATACCGAAACGAAACAATCTTCTCAGTTTTGAACATAAATGGAGACAGTACTCAAGGGCACAGTGGGAGATATCCTGGAAGTGGTTGCCATGGAAGGGGGAGCGCTGCCTGGGAGGGGTAGAGTGGGAGAGGAGCCCGAGAGGGGTAGCCTGGCAAGAGTAGCCAGGAAGGGTAGCCTGGGAGCGCTGTCTGGAAGAGGTTGAGTGGGAGATAAAGCCCGGAAGGGCTGCCTGGGAGGGGTAGAGTCCGGTTAGCCTGGAGGGGCTGTCTGGGAGGGCTGTCTGGGAGGGCTGTCTGGGAGGGCTGTCTGGGAGGGCTGTCTGGGAGGGGTAGCCTGTGAGAGGTAGAGTGGCAGGGTGTGGAAAATGACAGCAGGGTATGGGGAAGGCCGGCAGGGTGTGGGGAAGGGTAGCAGGAAATAGGGAAGGCCAGCAGTAGGGAAGGCAGGCAGGGTGTGGGGAAGGACAGCAGGGTGTGGGGAAGGGTAGCAGGGAGTAGAGAAGGTCAGCAGGATGTGGGGAAGCCGGCAGGGTGTGGGGAATGCCAGCAGGGAGTGAGGAAGGCCTGCATTGATGGGGAAGGACAGCAGGGTGTGGGGAAGGGTAGCAGGGAGTAGGGAAGGCCAGCAGGATGTGGGGAAGGACAGCAGGGTGTGGGGAAGGTTAGCAGGGAGTAGGGAAGGCGAGCAGGATGTGGGGAAGGCCGGCAGGGTGTGGGGAAGGGTAGCAGGAAATAGGGAAGGCCGGCAGGATGTGGAGAAGCCGGCAGGATGTGGAGAAGTCGGCAGGGTGTGGGGAAGGGTAGCAGGGAGTAGGGAAGGCCAGCAGGAAGTGGGGAAGCCGGCAGGGTGTGGGGAAGGCCGGCAGGGTGTGGGGAAGGGTAGCAGGAAAAAGGGAAGGCCAGCAGTAGGGAAGGCTGACAGGGTGTGGGGAAGCCGGCAGGGTGTGGGGAAGGGTAGCAGGGAGTAGAGAAGGTCAGCAGGATGTGGGGAAGCCGGCAGGGTGTGGGGAAGGCCGGCAGGGTGTGGGGAATGCCAGCAGGGAGTGAGGAAGGCCTGCATTGATGGGGAAGGACAGCAGGGTGTGGGGAAGGGTAGCAGGAAATAGGGAAGGCCAGCAGTAGAGAAGGCTGGCAGGGTGTGGGGAAGGGTAGCAGGGAGTAGGGAAGTCCAGCAGGAAGTGGGGAAGCCGGCAGGGTGTGGGGAAGGGTAGCAGGGAGTAGGGAAGGCCAGCAGGAAGTGGGGAAGCCGGCAGGGTGTGGGGAAGGCCGGCAGGGTGTGGGGAAGGGTAGCAGGAAAAAGGGAAGGCCAGCAGTAGGGAAGGCTGACAGGGTGTGGGGAAGCCGGCAGGGTGTGGGGAAGGCCGGCAGGGTGTGGGGAAGGGTAGCAGGAAATAGGGAAGGCCAGCAGTAGGGAAGGCAGGCAGGGTGTGGGAAGGACAGCAGGGTGTGGGGAATGCCAGCAGGGAGTGAGGAAGGCCTGCATTGATGGGGAAGGACAGCAGGGTGTGGGGAAGGGTAGCAGGGAGTAGGGAAGGCCAGCAGGATGTGGGGAAGGACAGCAGGGTGTGGGGAAGGGTAGCAGGGAGTAAGGAAAGCCAGCAGGGTGTGCGGAAGGCCGGCAGGGTGTGGGGAAGGGTAGCAAGGAGTAGGGAAGGCCAGCAGGATGTGGGGAAGCTGGCAGGGTGTGGGGAAGTCTAGCAGGATGTGAGGAAGCCAGCAGGGTGTGGGGAAAGCCAGCAAGGAGTAAGGAAGGCTGGCAGGGTGTGGGGAAGGACAGCAGGGTAGGGGAAAGACAGCAGGGTATGGGGAAGGACAGCAGGGTGTAGGGAAAGCCTGCATTGGTAGTGAAGACAAGCAGGGTGTGGGGAAGGACAGCAGGGTGTGGGGAAGGGTAGCAGGGAGTAGGGAAGGCCAGCAGGATGTGGGGAAGGCCGGCAGGGTGTGGGGAAGGGTAGCAAGGAGTAGGGAAGGCCAGCAGGATGTGGGGAAGGCCGGCAGGGTGTGGGGAATGCCAGCAGGGAGTGAGGAAGGCCTGCATTGATGGGGAAGGACAGCAGGGTGTGGGGAAGGGTAGCAGGGAGTAGGGAAGGCCAGCAGGATGTGGGGAAGGACAGCAGGGTGTGGGGAAGGGTAGCATGGAGTAGGGAAGGCGAGCAGGATGTGGGGAAGCTGGCAGGGTGTGGGGAAGCTGGCAGGGTGTGGGGAAATCTAGCAAGGAGTAAGGAAGGCTGGCAAGGGTGTGGGGAAGGACAGCAGGGTAGGGGAAAGACAGCAGGGTATGGGGAAAGACAGTAGGGTGTGGGGAAGGCTAGCAGGATATGGGAAAAGCCAGCAAGGTATGGCCATGTGGGAAGGCCAACAATATACAATGAAGGCCAAGCAGGATACATTGAAGAGCAGCAAGGTTTGTGAAAGACAGCAGGGTATGGAAAAGGCCCATAAAAGACAATGAAGGGCAGTAAGGTATGGGAAAGGCTTGTATTGATAAGAAAAGGTAGCAAGTGTTGTAGGAAGGCCATCAGGGTAAGATATGGTAAAGCAAGGGCAGTAGGGTGTAACCATGTAGGGAAGGCTAGCAGGTTATGGGGAAAGGGAAGGTTAAAAAAAATATAGAACCTCTAAATACTAAATACTAATTTCAGGCTCAACCTATAACATAAAATAGTAGAATAGAACCCAATTTATCAATAAAATAAAAAATAAAAAATACATCCATTTATGGAATATATATAATAGGCTATTAGTATAGTATATTAGAACCCTAAATTATGGTTGTTCAATATATCTATCAATATAGCTAGCTTTACTAAATAGTTTCTCTCCTAAACTCAGGATTCAGGGTTCAGAAAAAAGAATATTGAATATATAGCCCTAGGCCTAGCTTAGTCACACAGTTATTGCATTCAGTTACAAAATTGTGCATAGGCCTAGCTACAAACTGAAACTGAGCGCCATCCAAGTTCACTTATTGAACTTTAAGTCGAGTCGTATTGTTCTCCTCCTGTTCTAATATTAATTCGCTGGGCCTATTAATATTGTGGAAATAATAAACAGCTAGTACTTAGTAGGCCTACATAAAATAATGTTAAATGTTAACACTTACACTTGTAAGTTGTAACTAAGTCATCCTGACCTAATATTTATCTAGCATTCTAGTGACACTAAAATACTGTACTAGAGAATAGTAGCGTAGTAGGTTAGTAAAATCGCTAGGCCTACTTTGCATTAGTGAACTAAAAAATAAGCAAAAACGTCTGTTCAAATTTGTGCCATATTTGGCCCTTGTGCGCATAAAAAAGGCGGTCTATAGCATGCTACTGTATCATATAGCATGATACGGACTGCCTTATAGGCGGTTTTTGCCGTGTTCTATACCGCCTAACGTGTATATACGGGTGTTGAAAAGTATAATCTTTAATTCTGCTTTAAAAATAGCATATGAAACAAATAAAATCGTACTACTTTATTAGGTAATATTAATTTATTCACAAAAGCAATAGTTCCTAACTTAAAATATTTGAAAACGGAATTTAACATTAGGATGAAAATCTGTAAATTTAAATTTTTTGTTATAGCTTATAAAAATCCGGTATAGGTTGATAATGTACGCAATTCACAATTCAAAAACAATTTACTCGTATTTTCGTATCCCCGTTAATTCTAATATCCGCATAGATTAAGGAAGGTTAGTCTTCGAGTCTTTTTCAGCTCTCTTTCGTCTGCATTGGCTCGCATATTATGTAGATCCACCAAAAAATTAACCTTACATGTAGTTGCTGGACTCCTCCGGGTTGGTCGTCGGTCTCGAGTGTGCTCGCTCCTCCTCCGCACCCCCACCCCCCGCGGATTCCGGCCCGGCAACGTGCTGGGCACATTAATATTTCTAGCTCCGGTTTGAATGGCCTCTCACCTGCCGAATCGATGGTATATAGCTACTATACTAGTACTGTAGTCTTGTCACACTTAAATTGCTTTTTACAGTGGGCTTCCGTTGTTTCATTTATTCGCTCTATATTTCTTCAATTGTGCCACTTTTTTATATTTGAGCCGGCCTCTTCTAACATTGTGTGTTAATTTTGCTTGGCTTGGCTACATGTAATTTTGCTTCGTGGCCCTTTCGTATGACTTTTTAATTATACGGATATACGGATATATGCATGAATTTAGAGTTACTTAAAGCGGCTTGTTTTAGCGGGGGCAATGTTTCTAAGAGCTGACAGAAACTTGCACAGGTAAAAACATTGATAAGTTCATCAGCTAAGGTTTGTTGAGTTTTGTTTGAACTGCGAGATACATGTCGTAGTTGTTAGGTCAATCCTATTTTTCATCCTTTTATTCTGTATTATTTTCGTACGAAGTTACATGTATATTGTAGGGAGCTGACAGAATTCCAGATGCAGTTCTCTGAAGAAAAACTTGTAACAAAACGTGTGGCTAGCGTTTGAAAAAAAAGTGATAGAATTGCCTTCTAAAATTTCGCTGTCGGTTTCAATATTGATATTTGATTATATGGACATGAAATATGAGCGTATGCATGCGGTTTTCAGCTTTCAGTTTGCATGGTGTTAGCGAATCAGCTCATCATCACCGAGATTAAAGAAAATCTTTAAATCCTGAACTCTAAAGCACTTAGGTAGGAAATCAAAATGACACATTGCGAGCCAATTTAGACAGAACTGTCTCGGTTGAATTCATTCCTTAGGCCGTTTTTATGTGCTTGAGCCTTGACACATTTGATGCAAAAATTATCCTGGGTGATGGCATGGACTCGGCTTGTATTCTTAAATTAGGCATGCTCTGTCCAATAGGCCAGCGCGTGCACAAACGTGCACAAAGCTAGCGACACCATGCTCAGCGGTTGGTGTGCAGACACTTCTGCTGCTGCTGATGCTAATGCTCAATTAAGGTGTGACAGAGCCCAAAAAATAGCTTTTTTGTTAGTTAAGGTCATTTGTCAATTACGTAGTTAAACAGGAACTCACTCAGTAGCAGATAACAGATTTAGTTTGTCTCGCAATTGTTATGCTAGTTTAGTTTGCGAGTAGCCAACGAACGTCCCAGGTAGAGAAAAAAGAGGGAGATATATCCCACTAGGCATCAATTTCACTATATTTAATAGCTCAGCTGCATGTTTAGGTCAAGTGCGAATGTACGGCAGGATGAGGTGCGAGGTGGGGTGATCAATGTCAGAGGGGATGGGCAGACTGGGAGGGTTGGGGTAATGGCGCCAGAGAAAAAGGGCCGATAGCACAATACCCCTCCCAAAGTCATAAAAACAAAGACTGAATGAAATCGACAAAAATGCATTTAATGGAGTTCGTAATACGAAAATAAGAGAAAAGGATGCGGTTACTGAAAACGCGAGAACAAGGATGAAGAGCGCTACGCAAAAAAATCGCAAAAATGTTCTTATTGAACGACACAAACTTGTTATAAAAGTAAACTAAAAATTAGGTATTTTGTAGTTCAGGTCTTCCGGGCTGCGCCAGACTCCCGCTTGACACCACACCGGCACTCTTGGAACCCGAAGTCACACTCACTGACGCTGAAAAAATTATATCGCTTTCGACATCATCGCTGTGGTCATCGATCAGCCTCCTGCCGGTCTCCGATGCTCGACACCTTTTCCTTTGTGTCCTTTCAGCCTGGCCCTCCTCACAACTCCCGAGGAACGAGTGAAAAGTTTGCTTTAGCACACCTGAGAGAGTGAGAACACACGGATAACACTACTAGAAGCTGTACTCACCGACTGGGTGATAGTTCAATGGCATTGTTGGGCACAACGATTGATCATTTACCGTGTTGGAAAGCTCATGAGTATTCTTCCATTCCATCTCCACTTTTTTAAACTTACAAACACATTCATGGGCCATCAATTAATCATGATTGAGTTTCAGATCTAGCTCATATTAAACATGTTTTAATCCGTACATCAAATCAATGTACGGGTAGGTACCAGGAAATAGAGCATGTTTTTATTCAAATGGTTTCTTAGAAAATCTGTATCATACTTCGCCTTATAAAGTAAAATTTTATGTTTCTTTTCATGTATGCGCTAGTACATGATATTAATCGTACGCAACTTCTAAATTATGCAGTAAACAGCTACAGGCTACGATACCCACTGATGAAGAGAGTAATGTCTAATAAAAAATCGACCTCCACTTGAGGCTGAAACACTTGTACAGTAAGCTAGTTCAATTCTCGATACAATTTATAAAATTTCTCCAGAATAATTTAAGCGATCGGAGTAAAAAACTGCAGCCTAATTGCAGATGTAGCAGATTTTCTTACTTCATACTTACCAACTAGCTACTTTTTACATGTATAAACCTTCAACCCGGGAGTAAAAAGTCATAATAAACCAAGGACTAAAGCTGAGAGCTATCCAATTACAACTATATAGGCGAAATAAACCCTATACTAGATTTTGTCATTGATTCCATATATAAGCTTGCTGCACATTCCATCGCATGTGGACGATAAGGTGTAATTATTAAGACTGCAGTATAAAGGTGCTAAGTGTGCCGATGTCAACACGTCAACTATTCAATTCCGAGAGCACGTGCCTTGGAATTTACACGTCCTTCCGCCAATATCGTGACTGAGATTCTTTTTGGTCCACATGGTACCAGCAGACGTCATGCAAGCTCGGCCTATAATAAGCCTTAATAGCACGCAAGTCAAAAACAATTTCGGTACACATTGTTGGGGACATTAGCATGGATTCGCTCTGCAGACTTCATGTGCAACTGTCGATTCTTGTTTATTGCTGCTTGTTCTGCCAATGCCCTGCGCTGTCGGTCGCTGGCGCAGGTGTGCCATCCGCTGTGCCCAACAATGCCATTGAACTGTCACCCAGTCCGTGAGTAAAGCTTCTGCTAATGTTATCCGTGTGCTGTCGATTTGTTTTACTTGACTATATTCTGGCTAAAAGTGACATGGCGTCACCTGTGTAGGAGTGAAGGTGACACTGGCGCCTTTCTGGGCTGGCAGTACGACACTGGGGATGTCAGGAGGGTTGTCACTTTGGGTGTCAGGAGGGTTGTCACTTTGAGTGTCAGGAGGGTTGTCACATTGGGTGTCAAGAGGGTTGTCACTTTGAGTGTCAGGAGGGTTGCCAAATTGGGTGTCAGGAGGGTTGTCACTTTGGGTGTCAGGAGGGTTGCCAAATTGGGTGTCAGGAGGGTTGCCACATTGGGTGTCAGGAGGGTTGTCACTTTGGTAGTCAGGAGGGTTGCCACTTTGGGTATCAGGAGGATTGCCATATTGGGTGTCAGGGTTGACACTTTGAGTGTCAAGAGGGTTGCCACTTTGGGTGTCAGGAGGGTTGCTACTTTGGGTGTCAGGAGGGTTGCCACTTTGAGTGTCAGGAGGGTTGTCACATTGGGTGTCAAGAGGGTTGTCACTTTGAGTGTCAGGAGGGTTGCCACTTTGAGTGTCAGGAGGGTTGTCACATTGGGTGTCAAGAGGGTTGTCACTTTGAGTGTCAGGAGGGTTGCCACTTTGAGTGTCAGGAGGGTTGTCAACTTTGGGTGTCAGGAGGGTTGCCACTTCGAGTGTCAAAGGTTGGCTCGCGAAAACAGGTCATGAACAAATCAGCTTAAGTGTGTCCCGCCAACGCATACTGCAGAAGCTACCTGCTACTCGTTCCAAGGACGTTTCGACCAGGGCAGGAGTTGCGCATCAGTGCTACAATATTCAGGCTGCTGTACAAGAGTCTGTCGATCAGGCTGTCGGTCATGCGGTTGGCATCAGACGGTTTCCAAGAAACTGAGATTGCGTCTGCTAACGAGACTTTTGTGACTCCCAGCTCGAGAATTATCGGGACTCTTGTAAGTTGACGTGTAGTAGGAGCTATAGACAACTAAATCGTAAGGTCGTGTTTTGCCCGAGGTGCGCAAGAAACTGTCTCCCACCAAAAAGTACTCAAAAACTGAACGACAGGCTTAGCATGAGATTCACGCCCATAAGGTTCAACCTCCAACGCGTGAGGCACAGAGTGTGTACATGTTCACTACACACACCCTGTGGTATCCGCGTGCAGTGCTCGGGGTTGCTTGAAAGACTGCTTGAAAATCCACACTGCCTGCTGGTCGACCCTCGCCCTTGGTTTACCGCAGAGCCGAAAGCCCATTCTACAAACTGAGAGTGGGGCTTCTTTCTTCAGTTGGGGTGGTCTTCCGATTTGATAATTCACAGCAAATGCAAGCAAGTAGATTTAAACCAACTATACACGTACCTAAAAGATTCCAGAGCACGTATCCCATGGAAACTACAGCCTAGTCGTGGAGGGCGCGCTGCACCCTCTCGGCGGCCCCGTCTTCAGCAACCGCACGGCCCTGTCGCTTGACCCGCGGCTGTTCTCCGCCTTCGTCCAGTTCTCCAAGCCCGTCTACGCCATGGGAGACGTCGTGCGCTTCCGCGTGATTCCGCACGAGTTCAACCTGCAGGTGCAGCAGCGCCTGTTCACCAGCGTAGAGGTCACCGACTCCAGCAACCTGGTCGTGCGGCGTTGGCTGTCGCCGAGGACCGGCGCTCGCGGCTTCATCGACCTGGAGCTGCAGCTGCCCGACACGAGCAACCACGGCGAGTGGCGCGTCCGCTGCGTCAGAGAGACGTTCGCGATCGAGAAGGCGTTCACCGTGTCGTTCAACACCGTCAGGAGCATGATCTCCGTGAACGTGACAATGCCGCAGCGGCTGTCCGAGTTCGCCTTTGGCGTCTACGGTATCCTGGAGGCGAACCACAGCAGCAACGTCGGCTGCAGGGGAAACGCGACGATCCGGCTGGAGCTGCGGAGGCGGGAGGTGCCGCTGTGGGCTCCGTCACCAAGGAGATCCCCTTCGTGAGCGATGCGGGAGTCCTTTGGATCCTTCGGCGTCCAAGTACAGTACAAGCGTAGATCTCCTTCGCGAGCCTTCTGGGAGTCCTTTAGGTCCTTCGGTCCAAGAAAATACCTTGAGGTGCTTGCGGGAGCCCAAGGTCATTTTGAGTCTTTTTGGATCAATTTGAGTTTCATGGGGGTTTAGCATCAACCGTTAGGAGTGTCAGAGTTGCCATCTGAGGTTTCAAGGATGCCATTTGTGCGTCTATAGCGCCATTTGGGGGCTCAACGACAGGAATCAAACCCTTACTGATTACAAGCCTGTCTTTCCCAAAACAAACGGCGTCCCAGGTAAGAACAAATAATTATCGCCATTGATTCCTCCTGCTCCCTGACATTTTTACAGTTTCACGGTCGGTCTGTCTTCCTGTTCACTATGCAAGAAATCAAGAGGCACTGCAGCTGCAGTCGCGACCAAGCGACGTCGAAGTCAAGGCCGAAGCCACGGTGTTTGACTGGCAGTATTTGACGAAAGAGACCAGCTCGGCATATTCCGTCATCTTTCGAGAAGTTGCCGACATCAAATTTATTGGTGACTCGTTCGACAGTTCAAGCCGGGATTT
Organism: Macrostomum lignano; assembly: GCA_002269645.1. Taxonomy (NCBI): domain Eukaryota; kingdom Metazoa; phylum Platyhelminthes; family Macrostomidae; genus Macrostomum; species Macrostomum lignano. The sequence continues at coordinate 129,978 of NIVC01002898.1, forward strand.
CGTTTACCGCGTTGGTAAGTCTGCACCACTAGGGGGCTGACTGACTCAGTTGTAACGCTTTTGACCTCCGCGCCGAAGTCCCTGGGTCCCTGACGCGGGCACAAACTCACCAGGGGCCTGTCCTGCGATTGACGACCATGATAGCCAAGCCCAAGAAATGCAGTGTTACACTGCCTGCCGGTGGGAAATTCAGGGCCCCTGTACACCTGCGTGATTGTATGCCCGACACCCTGTGCGCGTGCGCGTGGTCAAGTGTCTTTGGAATCTGAGCCTTAAACTCCCCTTCCCCCACACTGCAGCTGTGGGTGTTCCAGCCAGACGGTCGCAGGCCGGACCCCAGGCACAGGCGCGTTGACGTCACCGTCTACTGCACACCGGCAGGCAGGTTGAGGGTCGAGTCCGGCCTGCCGTCCCTGACGACTCCGTGATCCGCTTCACGCTGCGCACGGACGGCGGCTGCATCAATTACAGGCTGGTGGCGTGCTCCAGTCCTCGGGCAGTTCGATGGCGAGAACTGCTGAGCAGTTCATCTCCGCCACTACTCAGCCACGGGTGCTTATCTCACAGTGACCACATCGACTGCCAGGCCCACCGTGGATCGCTACATGGTGTTCAACGTGCGGACTCCCACTATGCCCCCTGAGATTCACTACCTCATCCAAGCTGGTGCAGCATTCTGTTCAGCGACATCGTCAGGATGCCAGCTGGCGTGCTGTCCAAGACCTTCTCCATCGCGCTGTCGCGGGAGATGGCGCCTGTGGCAAGAATTGTGGCCTACTTCATGAAGCAGGGAAGAGTTGGTCACCGACTCGCTGAGCTTCTTTGTTGAGCTGCTCAGAATGAGCTCAATTAGCGTGACGATGAACCAGGGCTGGATTTGTCAGGCAAGACCGTCACTGGCTGGGTGTCAGGAGCTGCGCCGGGTCCTTCGCCCTGCTGTCAGCTGTGCCCTTCGACTTGTACCTGAGATTCGGGTCCAGGGTGATTCTGGAGCATGATGCAGTGAGTAACTGAAGGTTCAGGTCCAGGGTGATTCTGAGCATGATGCGGGGAGTAGCTGAGATTCGGGTCCAGGGTGATTCTGGAGCATGATGCGGGGAGTAGCTGAGATTCGGGTCCAGGGTGATTCTGGAGCATGATGCGGTGAGTAGTGAGATTCGGGTCCAGGGTGATTCTGAGGCATGATGCGGTGAGTAGCTGAGATTCGGGTCCAGGGTG
>NIVC01002899.1:0-20000 GCA_002269645.1 Macrostomum lignano
ATTACGCTTTTTCTATCAGCGATCCCTCCCGTGAGGAGCCAACAAATAATGAAAAAAAAGTTTTCAATAGACTACATGTAGCTTCTGATTATAGCTTATGAACTCATTTCCCCATGAGCCTTGACATCTCAGCTATTCCCTCGTAAGCCTTGAAATGTCAGCAATGCCCCCATAAACCTTGATATCTGAAAATCCCCTGTTAACCTTGAAACCCGCTAAAAATCTAACCTCAACCCACACCGGAACTAAACCTAACTTTAACCAACCTAAAACCTTGAAATCTCAGCAATTCTTCTCCCAAAGCCTTGACATTTTAGTGATTCCTTCTTTAAGAATCACAGCACTATAGCGATTCCCTCCAAGCCTTGACATCGTAGCATTCCCAAATGAATATTTTAACTTCGATATGACTCTTTTTTATGTATACATAGTGCTTCTTTTCTTTACATGACTCTTTCTTCTATCAGCGCCCCCCCCGTGCGAGCCAACAAAGAAGGTAATAAAAATAAAAAAAATTGAGTAAACTACATGTACTTTGAAGTAGCTTCTGACTTTTGCTTTGACATCTCAGAAACCCCCCCCCTAATCTCAGTTATTCTCCGTGAGCCTTGACATCTCAGTAATTCTCCCCAGCACAGCACAATAGCTTCATTTAATTTTTACATGACACTTCTTTCATGTCTGACATGACGCTTCTTTGATTTTTACATGATGACGCTTCTATGATTTTAAAATGACACTTCCATTGTTTTTATATAAGGCTTCTATGATTTTTTACATGACGCTTCTATGATTTCTTAAATGACACTTCCATAGTTTTTATATAAGTTTTGTAATAAGTTTTGTATAAGTTTTTGTAATTACATGACGCTTCTACATTGTTTACATGACGTTTCTATGATGTTTTTACATGACGCTTCTATGATCTTTTACATGACGCTTCTATGATTTTTTACATGACGCTTTTATGATTTTTACATGACGTTTCTATGACTTTTTTACATGACGCTTCTATGATTTTTTTAAATGACGCTTCTAGGTTTTTAAATGACGCTTCTAGGATTTTTACATGACGCTTATATGATTGTTTACATGACGCTTCTATGATTTTCTACATGACGTTTCTATGATTTTTTACATGACGCTTCTATGACTTTTTTACATGACGCTTCTATGATTGTTTACATGACGCTTCTATGATTTTTTAAATGACGCTTCTATGATTTTTATATGACGCTTCTACGATTGTTTACATGACGCTTTTATGATTGTTTACATGACGCTTCTATACTTTTTTTACATGACGCTTGTATGATTTTTTACATGACGCTTCTATGATTTTTATATGACGCTTCTACGATTGTTTACATGACGCTTCTATGATTATTTACATGACGCTTCGATTTTTTTACATGACTCTTCTATGATTTTTTACATGACGCTTCTATGATTGTTTACATGACGCTTCTATGATTGTTTACATGACGCTTCAATGATTCTTTAAATGACGCATTTATGATTTTTATATGACGCTTCTATGATTTTTTAAATGACGCTTTTATGATTTTTACATGACGCTTCTATGATGTCTACATGACACTTCTATGATGGTTTACATGACGCTTTCTATGATGGTTTACATGACGCTTCTATGATTTTTTACATGACGCTTCTATGATTGTTTACAGGACGCTTCTATGATTGTTTACATGACGCTTCTATGACTTTTTTACATGACGCTTCTATGATTTTTTTAAATGACGCTTAGGTTTTTAAATGACGCTTCTACGATTTTTACATGACGCTTCTATGATTGTTTACATGACGCTTCTATGATTTTTTCTACATGACGTTTCTATGATTTTTTACATGACGCTTCTATGACTTTTTTACATGACGCTTCTATGATTGTTTACATGACGCTTCTATGATTTTTTAAATGACGCTTCTATGATTTTTTATATGACGCTTCTACGATTGTTTACATGACGCTTTTATGATTGTTTACATGACGCTATACTTTTTTTTACATGACGCTTGTATGATTTTTTTACATGACGCTTCTATGATTTTTATATGACGCTTCTACGATTGTTTACATGACGCTTCTATGATTATTTACATGACGCTTCGATTTTTTTACATGACTCTTCTATGATTTTTTACATGACGCTTCTATGATTGTTTACATGACGCTTCTATGATTGTTTACATGACGCTTCAATGATTCTTTAAATGACGCATTTATGATTTTTATATGACGCTTCTATGATTTTTTAAAATGACGCTTTTATGATTTTTACATGACGCTTCTATGATTGTCTACATGACACTTCTATGATGGTTTACATGACGCTTCTATGATGGTTTACATGACGCTTCTATGATTTTTTTACATGACGCTTCTATGATTGTTTACAGGACGCTTCTATGATTGTTTACATGACGCTTCTATGACTTTTTTACATGACGCTTCTATGATTTTTTTAAATGACGCTTCTAGGTTTTTAAATGACGCTTCTACGATTTTTACATGACGCTTCTATGATGTTTACATGACGCTTCTATGATTTTTCTACATGACGTTCTATGATTTTTTACATGACGCTTCTATGACTTTTTTACATGACGCTTCTATGATTGTTTACATGACGCTTCTATGATTTTTTAAATGACGCTTCTATGATTTTTATATGACGCTTCTACGATTGTTTACATGACGCTTTTTATGATTGTTTACATGACGCTTCTATACTTTTTTTACATGACGCTTGTATGATTTTTTTACATGACGCTTCTATGATTTTTATATGACGCTTCTACGATTGTTTACATGACGCTTCTATGATTATTTACATGACGCTTCGATTTTTTTACATGACTCTTCTATGATTTTTTACATGACGCTTCTATGATTGTTTACATGACGCTTCTATGATTGTTTACATGACGCTTCAATGATTCTTTAAATGACGCATTTATGATTTTTATATGACGCTTCTATGATTTTTTAAATGACGCTTCTACGATTTTTTACATGACGCTTCTATGATTTTTACATGACGATTCTTTTTAAAAGTCTTTTAGTTTTCCTGACGTTGAAAAGCTTTAATTAAAAAAATTATACACTATGAAAATTCGCACCATCGTCGCTGCATTTAGCAGTTCAATTTGTTCACCTCTAGGCTAGCTCTCATCGTTTTGATATCATCAAATTTCATTTTTCACTTATATAATTCAACACTCTAAAATCCAAGCATAGAGTAAATCACACGAAGCAGTTATGACATAATCAGTTTCTCAGTCAGTCAGTATCAGTTAACAATATGGTTACGCAATTTAAATCAAGTCTGGTGCTACGCTTCACACTGCATTTTCAATTCAAGTCGAAGTTACAATTCAGTTATGATGCAATCTATTTCAGAGTCAGAATTCAACCAGTCAGTTTTTTCTCTAGCATTCTTACAATGCATTTCAAGTCGAAAAGTTTGCTTGACCTTTGCAAAAAAGCATGTTTTTCGAATTTTTAATGCCTTTAGCATCGAGCAATTTCTTAGCCACGATGCATGTACAGTCACGGGAAAATTTCTGATCGAACAGTGCAAGTTCGAACAAAATCGGTCCAGCCATTTTTTCTCTAATCGATCACATAGACACAGACAGACCATTTTTAGTATATTGGAGGATAATAGTTATTTACTAGCAATCTTCGCCCCCCGATGGGGGACATCTGGATAGAATCTCTGTTTTCTACAAGTAACAAAAAGACAGCCAAAAATCCTTCAAAAAGACAACAGACAAACTGCTCAAATGAAGTGCATTGCAAAAAGAAATCATCCCAAGACTGCAAGCATCCCCCAGATAGCAAGCATCCCCAAGATAGCAAGCATCCCCCAGATAGCAAGCATCCCCAAGATAGCAAGCATCCCCCAGATAGCAAGCATCCCCAAGATAGCAAGCATCCGCCAGATAGCAAGCATCCCCCAGATAGCAAGCATCCCCAAGATAGCAAGCATCCCCCAGATAGCAAGCATCGCCCAGATAGCAAGCATCCCCAGATAGCAAGCATCCCCCAGATAGCAAGCATCCCCCAGATAGCAAGCATCCTCAGATAGCAAGCATCCCCAGATAGCAAGCATCCCCAAGATAGCAAGCATCCCCCAGATAGCAAGCATCCCCAAGATAGTAAGCATCCCCAAGATAGATAGCATCCCCAAATAGCAAGCATCCACCAGACAATAAGTAGCTAGTGCGACAATTTCCTTAGCATTATAGCGGCTCCTTTAAAATTCGCTTACTTTTACGTTTGAAATTGTGTATCTTTTATGTTTAACAGGGTGGCTCTTTTATGTTATACATTGTGGCTCTTTTATGTATACATTGTGGCTCTTTTATGTTATACATTGTGGCTCTTTTTGTTCTACGCTCGTACATGGTAACTCTTTATGTTTGATACGGTGGCTTTTCAATGTCTGACATGGTGGCTCTTCTATGTTTGACATGGGGCTCTTCTATGTTTGACAAAGTGGCTTTTTAATGTTTAACATGGTGGCTCTTTAATGTTTTACATGGTGGCACTTTCATGTTTGACCTGGTGGCTCTTTAATGTTTGACATGGTGGCTTTTTAATATTTGACATGGTGGCACTTTCATGTTTGACCTGGTGGGTCTTTAATGTTTGACATGGTACCTCTTTTATGTTCTACATGGTGGCTCTTTTATGTTCGACATGGTGGCTCTTTAATGTTTTACATGGTGGCTCTTTAATGTTTGACATGGTGACTCCTTTATGTTCTACATGGTGGCTCTTTTATGTTCGACATGGTGGCTCTTTAATGTTTGACATGGTGGCTCTTTTAGGTTTGAAATGGTGGCTCTTTAATGCTTGACATGGTGGCTCTTTTAGGTTTAAAATGGTGGCTCTTTAATATTTGACAAGGTGGCTCTTTAATGTTTGATAAATAGTGGCTCTTTAATTTTCGAAATGTTGGCTGTTTTATGTTTGACATGGTGGCTCTTTAATGTTCGACATGGTGTCTGTTTTATGTTTGACATGGTGGCTCTTTAATGTTTGACATGGTGGCTCTTTATTGTTTGACATGGTGGCTCTTTAATTTTCGAAATGTTGGCTGTTTTATGTTTGACATGGTGGCTCTTTAATGTTCGACATGGTGGCTCTTTTATGTTTTGCATGGTGGCTCTTTTATGTTCGACATGGTGTCTCTTCAATGTTTGACATGGAGTCATGTATATGTTTGACATGGTGGCTCTTGTATTTTTAACATGTTGGCTCTTTAATGTTCGACATGGTGGCTCTTTAATGTTCGACATGGTGGCTCTTTAATGTCTAACATGGAGTCACGTATATGTTTGACATGGAGTCATGTATATGTCTGATATGGTAGCTCTTTAATGTTTTACATGGAGTCACGTATATGTTTCACATGGTGGCTATTTTATGTATGACATGGTGGTTCTTAAATGTTCGACATGGTGGCTCTTTAATGTTTTACATGGTGGCACTTTCATGTTTGACCTGGTGGCTCTTTAATGTTTGACATGGTGGCTCTTTAATATTTGACATGGTGGCCCTTTTATGTTCGACATGGTGGCTCTTTAATGTTTGAAATGGAGTCATGTATATGTTTGACCTGGTGGCTCTTTAATGTTTGACATGGTGGCTCTTTTATGTTTTACATGGTGGCACTTTCATGTTTGACCTGGTGGCTCTTTAATGTTTGACATGGTGGTTTTTTAATATTTGATATGGTGGCACTTTCATGTTTGACCTGGTGGGTCTTTAATGTTTGACATGGTACCTCTTTTATGTTCGACATGGTGGCTCTTTAATGTTTTACATGGTGGCTCTTTTAGGTTTGACATGGTGACTCTTTTATGTTCTACATGGCGGCTCTTTTATGTTCGACATGGTGGCTCTTTAATGTTTGACATGGTGGCTCTTTTAGGTTTGAAATGGTGGCTCTTTAATATTTGACAAGGTGGCTCTTTAATGTTTGATAAATGGTGGCTCTTTCATTTTCGAAATGGTATCTGTTTTATGTTTGACATGGTGGCTCTTTAATGTTCGACATGGTGGCTCTTTAATGTTTGACATAGTGGCTCTTTAATTTTCGAAATGGTGGCTCTGTTTTATGTTTGACATGGTGGCTCTTTAATGTTCTTAATGGTGTCTGTTTTATGTTTGACATGGTGGCTCTTTAATGTTCGACATGGTGGCTCTTTAATGTTTTGACATGGTGGCTCTTTAATTTTCGAAATGTTGGCTGTTTTATGTTTGACATGGTGGCTCTTTAATGTTCGACATGGTGGCTCTTTAATGTTCTTAATGGTGTCTGTTTTATGTTTGACATGGTGGCTCTTTAATGTTTGACATGGTGGCTCTTTAATATTTGACATGGTGGCTCTTTTAGGTTTGAAATGGTGTCTCTTTAATGTTTGACATTGTCGCTCTTTAATGTTTGACATTGTCGCTCTTTAATGTTGGACATGGTGGCTTTTTAATGTTTGACATGGTGGCTCTTTTAGGTTTGAAATGGTGGCTCTTTAATGTTTGACATTGTGGCTCTTTAATGTTTGACATGGTGGCTCTTTAATGTTTGACATGGTAACTCTTTTATGTTTGATATGGTGGCTCTTTTATGTTCGACATGGTGGCTCTTTAATGTTCGACATGGTGGCTCTTTAATGTTCGACATGGTGGCTCTTTTATGTTCGACGTGGTGGCTCTTTAATGTTTGACATGGTGGCTCTTTTAGGTTTGAAATGGTGGCTCTTTAATATTTGACAAGGTGGCTCTTTAATGTTTGATAAATGGTGGCTCTTTCATTTTCGAAATGGTATCTGTTTTATGTTTGACATGGTGGCTCTTTAATGTTCGACATGGTGGCTCTTTAATGTTTGACATAGTGGCTCTTTAATTTTCGAAATGGTGGCTCTGTTTTATGTTTGACATGGTGGCTCTTTAATGTTCTTAATGGTGTCTGTTTTATGTTTGACATGGTGGCTCTTTAATGTTCGACATGGTGGCTCTTTAATGTTTTGACATGGTGGCTCTTTAATTTTCGAAATGTTGGCTGTTTTATGTTTGACATGGTGGCTCTTTAATGTTCGACATGGTGGCTCTTTAATGTTCTTAATGGTGTCTGTTTTATGTTTGACATGGTGGCTCTTTAATGTTCGACATGGTGGCTCTTTAATGTTTGACATAGTGGCTCTTTAATTTTCGAAATGTTGGCTGTTTTATGTTTGACATGGTGGCTCTTTAATGTTCGACATGGTGGCTCTTTAATGTTCTTAATGGTGTCTGTTTTATGTTTGACATGGTGGCTCTTTAATGTTCGACATGGTGGCTCTTTAATATTTGACATGGTGGCTCTTTAATGTTTGACATTGTCGCTCTTTAATGTTTGACATTGTCGCTCTTTAATGTTGGACATGGTGGCTTTTTAATGTTTGACATGGTGGCTCTTTTAGGTTTGAAATGGTGGCTCTTTAATGTTTGACATTGTGGCTCTTTAATGTTTGACATGGTGGCTCTTTAATGTTCGACATGGTGGCTCTTTAATGTTCAACATGGTGGCTCTTTTAGGTTTGAAAAGGTGGCTCTTTAATGTTCTTAATGGTAACTCTTTTATGTTTGACATGTAGTCATGTATATGTTTGACATGGTGGCTCTTTTATGTTTGACATGTAGTCACGTATATGTTTGACATGACATAGAATCTCTGTTCTCTACAAGTAACAAAAAGACAGCCAAATAAAGCCTTCACAAAGACGACAGACAAACTGCTCGAAAAAGTGTAATGCAAAAAGAAATCATCCCCCAGATAGCAAGCATCCCCCAGATTGCAAGCATCCCCCAGATAGCAAGCATCCCCCAGATTGCAAGCATCCCCCAGATAGCAAGCACCCCCCAGATTGCAAGCATCCCCCAGATAGCAAGCATCCCCCAGATTGCAAGCATCCCCCCTCCCGGATAGCAAGCATCCCCCGGATAGCAAGCATCCCCAAATAGTAAGCATCCACCATACAATAAGTAGCTAGTGCTACAATTTCCTTAGCTATAGTGGCTCCTTTAAAATTAGCATGACGCTTACTTTTACGCTTGAAATTGTGTAAATTTTATGTTTGACATGGTGGCTCTTTAATGTTTGACATGGTGGCTCTTTTATGTTCTACATGGTGGCTCTCTTATGTTTGATTCGGGGTTTTTTAATGTCTGACATGGTGTCTGTTTATTGTTTCACATAGTGGCTCTTTTATGTTTGACATGGTGGCTCTTTAATGTTAGACATGGTGGCTCTTTAATGTTTGACATGGTGGCTCTTTAATGTTAGACATGATGGCTTTTTAATGTTCGACATCGTGGCTCATTAATGTTCGACATGGTGGCTCTTTAATGTTCGACATGGTGGCTCTTTAATGTTCGACATGGTGGCTCTTTTATGTTTGACATGGTGGCTCTTTTATGTTTGACATGATGGCTCTTTTATGTTTGACATGGAGTCACGTATATGTTTGACATGGTGGCTCTTTTATGTTTGACATGGTGGCTCTTTAATGTCTTACGTGGTGGCTCTTTAATGTTCTTCATGGTAGCTCTTTTATGTTTGACATGGAGTCACGAATATACTTGACATGGTGACTCGTTATTGTTCGACATGGTGGCTCTTTAATGTTAGACATGGTGGCTCTTTAATGTTTGACATGATGGCTCTTTAATGTTTGACATGGTGGCTCTTTTATGCTTGACATGGTGGCTCTTTACTGTTTGACATGGAGTCATATATGTTTGACGTGGTGGCTCTTTTATTTTTGACATGGTGGCTGTTTTATGTTTGACATGGTGGCTCTTTAATGTTCGACATGGTGGCTCTTTAATGTTTGACATGGTGGCTCTTTTATGTTTGACATGGAGTCACGTATATGTTTGACATGATGGCTCTTTTATGTTTGACATGGAGTCACGTATATGTTTGACATGGTGGCTCTTTTATGTTTGACATGGTGGCTTTTTTATGTTTTACATGGTGGCTCTTTAATGTTAGACATGGTGGCTCTTTAATGTTCGACATGGTGGCTCTTTAATGTTCGACATGGTGGCTCTTTAATGTTAGACATGGTGGCTCTTTAATGTTCGACATGGTGGCTCTTTAATGTTAGACATAGTGGCTCTTTAATGTTCGACATGGTGGCTCTTTAATGTTAGACATGATGGCTCTTTAATGATTTACATTGCGGCTCTTTAATGTTTGACATGGTGGCTCTTTAATGTTCGACATGGTGGCTCTTTTATGCTTGACATGGTGGCTCTTTACTGTTTGACATGGAGTCACATATATGTTTGACATGGTGGCTCTTTTATGTTTGACATGGTGGCTGTTTTATGTTTGACATGGTGGCTCTTTAATGTTTGACATTGTGGCTCTTTAATGTTTGACATGGTGGCTCTTTTATGTTCGACATTGTGGTTCTTTTATGTTCGACATGGTGGCTCTTTTATGTTCGACATGGTGGCTCTTTTATGTTTGACATGGTGGCTCTTTATTGTTCGACATGGTGGCTCTTTAATGTTCAAAATGGTGGCTCTTTTATGTTGGACATGGTTGCTCTTTAATGTTCGACATGGTGGCTCTATAATGTTAGACATGGTGGCTTTTTAATGTTCGACATGGTGCCTCTTTAATGTTCGACATGGTGGTCCTTTTATGTTTGACATGGTGGCTCTTTAATGTTTGACATGGAGTCACATATATGTTGGACATGGTGGCTCTTTAATGTTCGACATGGTGGCTCTTTAATGTTTGACATGGTGTTTCTTTAATGTTCCACATGGTGGCTCTTTAATGTTTGACATTGTGGCTCTTTAATGTTTGACATGGTGGCTCTTTTATGTTCGACATTGTGGTTCTTTTATGTTCGACATGGTGGCTCTTAACTGTTTGACATAGAGTCACATATTTGTTTGACATGGTGGCTCTTTTATGTTTGACATGGTGGCTCTTTTTGTTTGACATGGTGGCTCTTTAATGTTTGACATGGTGGCTCTTTAATTTTTGAAATGGTGGCTGTTTTATGTTTGACATGGTGGCTCTTTAATTTTTAACATGGTGACTCTTTTATGTTCGATATGGTGGCTCTTTTATGTTCGACATGGTGGCTTCTTTAGGTTTGAAATGGTGGCTCTTTAATGTTTAACATTGTGGCTCTTTAATGTTTGACATGGTGGCTTTTCTATGTTCGACATGGTGGCTCTTGTATGTTGGACATGGTGGCTCTTTTAATGGTCGACATGGTGGCTCTTTAATGTTCTTCATGTTGGCTCTTTTATGTTTGACATGGTGGCTTTTTTATGTTTGACATGGTTGCTCTTTTATGTTTGACATGGTGGCTCTTTTATGTTCGACATGGTCGCTCTTTTAGGTTTGAAATGGTGGCTCTTTAATATTCGACAAGGTGGCCCTTTAATGTTTAACATGGTGGCTCTTTAATTTTCGAAATGGTGGCTGTTTTATGTTTGACATGGTGGCTCTTTTATGTGTGACATGGTGGCTCTTTAATGTTAAACATGGTGGCTCTTTAATGTTCGACATTGTGGCTCTTAATTTAATGTTCAACATGGTGGCTCTTCTATGTTTGGCATTGCGCGTTTTTATGTTTAGCATTTGGTGTTTTTTTAAGTGTTTTAATAAAAAAATTTCTTTGCACTACTAAGATTCGAACCCAGGTCGCTACATTTGCAGTCCAGTCTGTTCGCATCTTGGCTATCTCTTTTCAATTGGAGAACTTGAATTGTGGCCCTTATAATTAAATTCTTATAGCAAATCGGTTAGAGTAAAAAGTTATGACATAATCAATTTCTCAGTCAGCCAGTATCAGTCTCAATTCAAGTTAGCAATATGGTTACGCAATTACAATCAAGTCTTGTGTGCATTTTTTCGACACTGTTTTCATCTTTTTGTGATGCAATCTTTATCAGAATTGAAATGCAGTCAGTCAGTTTTTTCTCTAGCATTTTTACAATGCATTTCAGGTCGAAAGAGCTGCTTGACCTTTGCAAAAAAGCATGTTTTTCGAATAATTAATCCCTTTAAAATTGAGCAATTTCTTAGCCAAGATGCATGTACCGTCCCAGGAAAATTTCTGATCGAATGGTGCAAGTTTGAAGAAAATCGGTTGAGCCAATTTTTCTGAAATCAATCGCATACCCATATACAGACAACTCATTTTTAGTATATAGGACTAGCAATCTACGCCCCCCGTTGGGGAGCCAAATAAATGCAATACACGTTTTTTTAATAAGCTACATGTACTTACTTACTTACTACTTACTACTGACGGGGGGCGCAGGCGCCGCGAATAGGCCGCGAGGCCCCTATCGCAACCCCAAGGTAAAAGAGCACAAGGATTAGCCTTGGGGGTGCGCCCAGTCCCCGCCAGTAGTCGGCAGGTCCGCAGTGGAGGCATCGGCGACCCTCATCCGGCCGGAGTCCCGGACGAAGGCGCGGAGGTCTCGGATATTGTCCGCGGTGGTCAGCTCGTCCATCCGCTGGGGGTGGCCGAGGTATTTGTGCCGCGCCTTGTTGAAGTAAGGGCAGAAGGTGACGTGATGCTCCGCGGTCTCCTCTCCTATGCCACAGAAGGGACAGGTGGGAGGGCAACCGGTTTGCAACGATATATGTCTCTGGAAGAATCCGTGGCCGGTTAGGACCATGCACATCTCCCTGAGGTCGGTTCTGTTAAGCGAAATCAGATAATCAGAGACTTTCCTGTTCAGGTTAGGCATGGCAGAGCGGCTCTGCCTGTACTCGGTGCAGCTGTTCCAGTGGAGCTGGTGCTGCTGATGGAGCCACCTGTTGATATGGCGGGTGACTTGCGACCTGGGGGTGGGTAGCCTCATCAGACGGTGGTTGCCGTCTGGGTTGCTGCCCTCCTTGGCGAGAGAGTCCGCGAGCTCGTTGCCCAGGATGTTGCTGTGACCAGGTGTCCAGATAATTCTAATCCTGTTAAGGACTGAGAGAGATTGCACACTGCGGTGGCATTGAGATACTGTAGCAGCGGAGATATTCTCAGTGGTTAAGGCCTTAATAGCAGCTTGGCTATCAGTGTAGAAATTAATGTCAAAATTATTAATGTTCGCCTGAAACAGTTGCTGGGCACACTGCTCAATGGCGCAAATTTCAGCTTGGAAAACTGAGGTGTTCTCACCGAGGTGCAGACTTTCCTGGAGAAGCATCTTACCCTCGTGGAAAATGGCAATACCCGCTCCAGCGCGGCCGTTGAACAGCGAGCCGTCGGTGAAGCAGTGAATGCCCTGGCTGCGCCGGTTCACACCGACATCCAGCGGAATGTTGTCTCGGCCAGGGATGGCGGTCTTGAAGCCCCTCCTGATGTTGAGGGCGGGAGGTCGACTATCCACATTGCCCAGGTCCATGTGGATGTTGTTAAGGTCGCGGCGGACAAAGTCCATATGCGGGATTAATGTTTTCATTGGCATAAAGCCAGAGGGCGCGTTATTTAACGTTTTATCTCTGATAAGCCGGGAGGCAGACTTCATAGCCTCCGCCCTAATAAATAGGTGAAGCGGAGGTAGGTTAAGGATAGTGTTCAGCCCCTCGTAAGGGGTGGACGGGTACGCACCTGTGATGGCACGGCAAATGCTGCCCTGAAGCTGGTACAGCCGCTGACGGGCGGCCTTCTGCTCCAGCACGCTAGTCCAGATGAGACTCGCGTATGTGATACTGGGCCGGATGATGCCGGTATAAATCCAACGGACCGTTCTAGGCGAGAGGCCCCAAGTCGGCCCGATGGCTCTGCGCAGCTGGGCAAAGCAGCGTTTTGCCCGACCGATGACGTTATCAAGGTGCTTCGTCCAGCGCAGGTCATGCGTTAGCGTCACACCGAGGTATTTGACCTCCTTCTTGAAGGGGATGTTTCTGCCATAGACAGTGAGGTTTTTCATCTCCCATTTACGGCGCTTGGTGAAAACGACAGCGACAGTCTTAGTGACGCTGATTTTTAGGCCATGCTGTGTAGCCCAGTCGGCCGCCTTGTCGGCGAATTGCTGCATCAGGTTGCGCAGAGTGGCGGGGTCGGGTCCGCTGACGACCGCGGCAACGTCATCGGCGTAGCCCGCCCTGGTGATACTGCTGGGAATGTCAGCGGTTAGAAGTTCGTCCATGACGAGATTCCAGAGAAGTGGAGTTAGCACGCCACCTTGCGGGCCGCCTTTCATCACCGCCCGGGTGAGGGTAACGCCCATAAGTGTGGATGTCACAAACCTTTTGCGGATCATAAAATAAATCCAGCGAACAATGCTGTGTCTTACATTCCTGCGGGAAAGAGAATTTCTGAAGGAGCGGAAGAGGACATTGTCAAATGCTCCTTCGAAGTCAACGAACAACCCGCAAGCGAGTTGTTTGCTAAGGATGGCACTCTCAATTTTGGAGGTAATGGCGTGGAGAGCATGCTCAGTCGTCCTCCCAGGCTGGAAGGCGTACTGGTACTTACTGACAGGGTCGGAGCGCAGGTCGCACTCTCGAAGCCTCCACAGGATGAGCCTCTCCATCAGCTTAACACAAAAGGAAGTGAGGCTGATGGGCCGGAAGGATTTCACGTTGGTGTAGTCACCCTTAGCAGGTTTCGGGATGAACACGACTCTGGACATTCTCCAGATTGTGGGAATGTAACCTGTGGTATAACAGTCAACAAGCAATTTAGAGAAAGAATCAGCAAAGTTTTGCAGCTTTAGCGCCTCCTGCAGGATACAGGGGGCGATATTGTCAGGGCCAGACGATTTATACGGTTTAAAAGAATTTGCTGCCAGCTGGAGTAGCTGGGGGGTGGCGCACTGCTGGAAAAGCTTGTGATCACAAGGCCTGTGGTCATCGACCACGTACTCCGGTTCGTCAACCTGCGGAAAGCAGGTGGAGAAAAGAAGATTTAGCGAACCTTCGGCACTGGTAGTGTAGTTACCATCCAGGTGCAGAAGGGAGTTACACTGAGCTAGCGTGTCGTGCCTGAGAGTCCTGACCAGCCGGGCTGTGGGGTGTTGCCCTTCCAGGCCGGCGCAGTAGGCTTTCCAGGTGGTCTTCTTAGCCCTTCGGATAGCACTTTTGTACATCCTCAGAGCAGAGTGGTAGTTCTCCCAATCCTCTGGGGTATTCGAGCCGTTTGCGAGGCGTTGCAGTCGGCGGGTGTTTTTCTTCATGCGAGTGAGCTCTTGACTCCACCAAGGAGAGTATTTCTTCCTGCAAAACAGCTTAGGGGCGTTAGCGCGTATGGCGGTGTTTAGGATCTCAACGAGGGAGTTGCACCGATGCTCAATGCCAGGGAGATCCTCGCTGGAGTCCGGTAAGTTGGCTTCGGTCAGGAGTTTTAGCAGGTCTCTTCGAAAACCTGTCCAGTCGGCCTTTTTCAAATTAAGGCGGTCCCGGTTCTCATGACGGGCTCCGACGGAGCTGATGCTGTACTGAATGTACGAGTGGTCGGAAAGCGATGGGAGGTCATCCCTAACCAGCCAGCTGTGGACCTGATTGAGGGCGTTGTTGGAGACGAGAGTGAGGTCGATAACCTCACGCCGATTAGAGACAATAAATGTGGGTTTGCTGCCTCTGTTGCAAATGTGTAACGAGGAGGAGTTAATGAAATCAATTAGTAAGTCACCGCGCCTGTTAGTATCGCTACTAGACCAGGCAGTGTTGTGGGCGTTAGCATCGCAGCTAACGATAAGCTTCCGATCCTGGAGATTACAGAAGTCCGCCAGCTCCTGCAGGAGGGGGGGAGGGACGTCCTCCTGAATGTCCAGGTAAGCGGAAACGAAGGTCAAGTCAAAGACTGAGAAAGTACACATGTCTTTAGAGCAAAACATTGGCATAATAGTGGCCGGGAGGTCGTTTTTGACGAGGGCGATAGCTCTGGGGGTGTCGTTCGCGCAGAGGTACAGAACCTGATAGCCTGGCGGCAGGCAGGTCGGCTTCCCCTTGCGGGTATACGGTTCCTGAATAAGGTAGATGTCAACTTCCTTGTTGGCAAAGGTGCCTGAAAGGTTGCTAGATGCTGCAAGGGCGTGGTGCAGGTTGATCTGAATAATGTGCAGGTTAACAGGTTGGTTCGCCGGCGGCGGATTATTTATTTGGTTGCTGGTGGCAGTGTCATCATTGGGCTGGCCGTTAAGGTTCGCCCTCAGCGCCCCGCTCCTAGTTTGGCACGGGGTTGGGAACGGCATTACTCGTTCCCAGAGCTATCCGAGCTCACGGACTCACCTCGGCGCCGATCGCCGGCTGGACGACGCCTGAGCAGCAGGTGGAAGACGATCTTCCACGCTCCGATGTAGGCGGCAAAATCGTCCTTCTTGAGGGCGTCTTCCCACTCCGCGGAGAAACCCATGTACAGGGTCTTGCCGGGAGCGCCTTTTGCCGGAACCTCCTTGAAGGCCCGGATACCGTCCTGAGGTAGGTCGGGGTTTTTACTGAGGAGCCGGGCGCGGATCTCCTCGATGCTTCTCGAGCCGGAGTAGAAGGCTCGGTAGCGCCTGCAGGGCGGCGGTGGTCGGGCACGCTCAACGACCAAAGGCGGGAGGGCGGTCGTGCAGGTGTCCCAGGAGATGGACACCAGGTTAGCCAGCGCGAGCTCGAGCTGGGCTTCGTCCTTGAAGGCGAGGATGACGCTGCCGTTGGCGTTTCGAATCGCCTCGACTTTGATGTCGAGGGCGTCGTTTTCCCAGAGGAAGTCATCAATCATGCCGATTGATGCTTCCATCTGGGCGGTGGTCAGCGTACCGCTAGCCGCGCGCACGCAGATTTTAAATTTCGGCTCCGTCGCCACTTTGGCGTACGTGCCGGCATTGGCCTCCTTTGGCCTCTTGGGGTCCAGCGAGGGGTCGGTACGCTCGTCTGGCTGCTGCCTTTTCCGCTCAGAGCCAGCCGAGGTTTTATCATCGCGCCTGCGACGGTTGACGACCTGGAAGCCGTCATTTTGAGACGCCCCTGTAGCGGGGGTAGAGGTGGACGCACCTGAGCGAGGTGTGGGGGTTTCCGCGGGATTCGCGGCAGAATCAACCTCCATGTTGGAGGGTTGGGGGATTGACGGACCCCCGGCCGCGGGAATTGACGGCTCCCGAGCCGTGTCAGGTGGTTGTGATTTATCCATGCAGAGTAGGCTGAAATGGAAAAACTGAAATGTAGAAAAGAGGGGGGGTAACCGCTCGGGGACTGGATATACCCCCAGCCAGCTCCGTGGAGCTACCCTCTGCCACGGTAAACAGCAGAGAAGCTTTGGGTTGCCGTCTTATCCCAGGATTGCTCCCAGGCGAGGCTCCGGCAGGCCCCCGGTCCACACTCTGCAAGATCAGGGGGCGGGAGGCCGGCTGCGGGCTTGGGACACAGGCGCCAGGTCGAGTTGACAGCCGACGCCCGAGCCCTCCCCCACAAGAGCGGCCCTCGAGAACCCGTGTGGTACATGTACATGTACAAGCTACATGTATCCTTGAAATCTTAAAAAATCTCCTGTCAAACCTTGTAAGCCTTGACATGTCAGTAATTCCCCCCCCCCACAAGCTTTGACATATCAACTTCCCCCCTTGACATCTCAGCAATGCCCCCAATAAGCCTTGGAAATCTAAAAATATCTGTCAACCTTCTAACCCTAGCCTAACCCTAACCCTAACCCTAGCCCTAACCCTAACCCTAACCCTAACCTAACATTGAAATTTCAGTAATTCTCTCTAAGAGTCACTATAGCACTACTACAGAATTATAGCGATTTCCTGCAAGCCTCGACATCGTAGGGATTCCCAAATGAATCTCTTAACTTCGACATGAAGCTTCTTTTATTTTTTACATTACGCTTTTTTTATCAGCGATCCCTCCCCTGAGGAGGCATCAAATAATGTAATAAAAAGTTTTCAATAAACTACATGTAGCTTCTGACTTTAGCCTTGAAATCTCATTTATACCCCGTGAGCCTTGACATCTCAGCTATTCCCCCCGTAAGCCTTAACATGTCAGCGATGGCCTCCATAAACCTTGAAATCTAAAAAATCCCCTGTTATTCTGTTAACCTTGAAACCCGATAAAATATAACCCTCAACCCACACCTGACCTAAACCTAACTTTAACCCAACCTAAAGCCTTGAAATCTCAGCAATTCTTCTCCCCTAAGCCTTGACATTTTAGTGATTCCTTCTTTAAGAATCACAGCACTATAACGATTTCCACCAAGCTTTGACATCGTAGCAATTCCCAAATGAATCTTTTAACTTGAACATGACTTTTCTTTTATGTATAGCTCGTACATACGCTCGTAGTGCTACTTTTATTTTTTACATGACTCTTCTTCTATAAGCGCCTCCCGTGGCGAGCCAACAAAGAATGCAATAAAAAAATTGAGTAAAGTACATGAACTTTGAAGTAGCTTCTGACTTTTGCTTTGACATCTCAGAAACCCCCCCCCCGTAATCTCAGCAGTTATTCTCTGAGAGCCTTTACGTCTCAGTTTTTCTCCCCAGCACAGCATTATAGCTGCATTTAATTTTTGATTTTTATGATTTTCTATGATTTTTAAATGACGCTTCTACGATTTTTACATGACGCTTCTATGATTTTTTACATGACGCTTCTATGATTTTTTACATGACGCTTCTATGATTGTTTACATGACGCTTCTATGATTTTTTAAATGACGCTTCTATGATTGTTTACATGACGCTTCTATGATTGTTTACATGACGCTTCTATGATTTTTTACATGACGCTTCTATGATTGTTTACATGACGCTTCTATGATTGTTTACATGACGCTTCTATGATTGTTTACATGACGCTTCTATGCTTTCTACATGACGCTTCTATGCTTTTTACATGACGCTTCTATGCTTTTTACATGACGCTTCTATGATTGTTTACATGACGCTTCTATGATTTTTTCATGACGCTTCTATGATTGTTTACATGACACTTCTATGATTTTTTACATGACGCTTCTATGATTTTTTTACATGACGCTTCTATGATTCTTTACATGACGCTTCTATGATTGTTTACATGACGCTACTATGATTTTTTTACATGATGCTTCTATGATTGTTTACATGACGCTTCTATGATTGTTTACATGACGCTTCTATGATTTTTTCATGACGCTTCTGTGATTGTTTACATGACGCTTCTATGATTGTTTACATGATGCTTTTATGATTGCTTACATGACGCTTCTATGATTGTTTACATGACGCTTCTATGATTGTTTACATGACGCTTCTATGATTGTTTACATGACGCTTCTATGATTGTTTACATGACTCTTCTATGATTTTTTACATGACGCTTCTATGGTTGTTTACATGACGCTTCTATGATTTTTACATGACGCTTCTATGATTTTTTATATGACGCTTCTATGATTTTTTTAAATGATGCATCTATGATTTTTATATGACGCTTCTATGATTTTTTACATGACGCTTCTATGATTGTTTACATGACGCTTCCATGATTTTTTAAATGACGCATCTATGATTTTTGCATGACGCTTCTATGATTTTTTAAATGACGCTTCTACGATTTTTTACATGACGCTTCTATGATTGTTTACATGACGCTTCTATGATTGTTTACATGACGCTTCTATGATTGTTTACATGACGCTTCTATGATTTTTATATGACGCTTCTATAATTTTTTATATGACGCTTCTACGATTTTTTACATGACGCTACTATGATTTTTACATGACGCTTCTTTTTAAAAAGTCTTTTAGTTTTCCTGACGTTGAAAAGCTTTAATTAAAAAAATTATACTCTATGAAAATTCGAACCATCGTCGCTGCATTTAGCAGTTCAGTCTGTTCACCTCTAGGCTAGTTCTCATCTTTTGATAACATCAAATTTTGCACTTATATATATATATAATTCAACAGTTTAAAATCCAAGCATAGAGTAAATCACACGAAGCAGTTATGACATAATCAGTTTCTCAGTCAGTCAGTATCAGTTAACAATATGGTTACGCAATTTAAATCAAGTCTGGTGCTACGCTTCCACACTGCATTTTCAATTCAAGTCGGAGTTACAATTCAGTGATGATGCAATCTATTTCAGAACCAGAATTCAACCAGTCAGTTTTTTCTCTAGCATTCTTACAATGCATTTCAAGTCGAAAAGTTTGCTTGACCTTTGCAAAAAAGCATGTTTTTCGAATATTTAATGCCTTTAGCATCGAGCAATTTCTTAGCCGCGATGCATGTACAGTCACGGGAAAATTTCTGATCGATTAGGATTAGAGATTTAGTATATTTAGAATTTTGTTCCTTCAGGAAAAAATCTCATATATCTGTAATCTAAACAGCAGATCATAGGAAGACAGTTCATAACAAAGAAATTTCCTATCATGAATACGAAGTAGGAATCCTTTTTATCAAACTTCCATCAGCTCTCAAAGTCATACATCCAGATTGGTGTCAACTGGCGGATGATTTTGGTGTCCATCACTTTTAGAATAAGGAAAAACAGGACTAGACTGTTGCTCAGTGCAAGCCGAACTTGACCCAGTCTGCGCTCGTCTCGATCTCCGCCTCCGCCTGAGCGTCGGTGAACAGCAGCAGGCGGCAGGCTCTCAGCTTGCTGTTGTACAGCACGTGTCTGCAGCTGGCCGCACGCACACCGGCTGCCACGCAGTGCATTGCGTTCTTCACCTGCAGCAGGTCAGCGTGGCAGAACTCGGAGCTCGGGTTGTAGCTGGTGCGCTTGAACGGAGTCCGCTGCCACAGCAGGCCAGAGTGAGGCTGAGCTGCGCCAACGAACTCGCAGGCGAGGCCGCGCAGTCCCGAGCAGACGTTGTCGGACAGCTTCCCGACCGCGTCATGGTGCTGCCCGATGCAGTCCTGGTTGCCTCCGCTGCTGTTTGGATCGCCTGTTCGCCACAGGGAGTCATTCAGAGGCAGAATGCCCTTGCCTTTCACCAGCTGCCAGCCCGACCTGCTCG
>NIVC01002899.1:27500-35000 GCA_002269645.1 Macrostomum lignano
CCCTTACTACGCCCACCACCCCGTCACTGTACGACACCCCTTGCTGAACCCACCAGCTAAAAACCTCAGAAACCGAGAATATCTTCAGTAAGAGCAAGTCGGCCATGTTACCTTTCTCAGTAGCTGTACAAGGCGCAAACGTAGCCATTCCAGCGTATGTGATCTAAATATGAAACATCACATGCATATGAATATTAACGTTTTTCTACAACTGTTGCATATTGATCGTTGTAAAATAACACTATCTCAATTCTTGAAACGGAAAGTGCTTACCATAAGTATCAGACTGAGTATGGTACCGATGCAGCGAGCCAGTTTCGAGTTAAATCGCTTGTCCAAATACTGAAAAAGATAATTATTCATGAAGGTTACCATGTTTCTATATTGTAAGTATTTGTAAATTCTTCGACTCTGCAGTCAGACTCTGACTCTCGCGACACGACCCTTGGTTCGAATCATTGGCCACATTCATTTGGGGTTTCTACTCAAAAAATTGGTCCGTCGGTTGTCACGCGATTCACTTCCGTGAGGTCAAACTCTCAAGGCATTAGATGACGTACAGTGTTGACGCGTTTTTATGTATGCTCAGGAGCCATCGGAATGAGTACTGATTGCGGGACAATCCCGTCAATGGCGTTGCCATGCCGGGGTTCTCACAACTTCCTGCAATTTTTATCTAGAAGACAAGCCACTCTCTCTACCAAAGCAGGAGTCAAGCCGAACCTCAAAGACGCTGGTCAGCCTCAGCGGGTAGAACAGTCTCACAAATAGGACAGCCGACAGGACGTAAGCCACGGTAACGCCGAGCAGGTGAAAGTGAAACCCAATGCCGTTCAGGTAGATCTCGGCCGGATGGCCCAGGATGAGGATGGCAGACAGGAAGCTGGCCACCAGAGACACGGACACTGGCACCAGTCTCATGCTGCGATCTCCCATGAGATACTCGGCTGTTGTCTTCTGCTTGCCACCCGACAAGGCAAAGTAGATCCCCACTGAGCACGAGATGAGCAACGACAAGACTAGGATGACGTAGTCTGCCCAGTGGAAGCTGTTGCTGGTGCGTTCCAGAGCCATGCCGTTCTGAGCTTGAGTTCACAATGATTGATAGATGTGGTTAAGCACCTACACATTAGCCTTTATTGCATTTATATACGGTGTCACTCAGCAGTAAAATTCGTGAGAGAATTTTATTGCTTATCTTATCAATTATCCTACCTGGAAGTGAGTGAACTGCTTCCAATATGGCATATATAGGACTCGCTTATCAAAAAGCCCCAGGTCACAGGCGGCAGGAACCAGTTTGTAGTGGTTTTGTTAATTTATTCCATATTGCTAGCGGTTGGCTCCAAGACTGAATTAATCATCTGTGACAGGCGGTTTGTTGCAAATTTAAAAAAGGTACACTTCTGAAGTGCTGAAATTCATTAGCGACTTAGCTTATGAGTGTCATTGCCTTTGAGTTGGTGGCTTCCAAAAAGTGTTGTTCATTGGTCTGTTGATCCAAGCACTGATACAACTGAACATCTTGGTGCCTGCACTTTTTGCTAATTGGTACAGCATGCCACAAAATCTCATGTGTGACTAAATATACAGTAGAAATACAAATATTCCAAGTTCAGAAGGCCAGAAGTGTAATTTAACACTAATTGCCTCCGCGTTATTAAATAATGGCTTCTGAGGTGAAATTTCGCTGGAGCATGTCTGTTGCATATTTGTAGGAAATGGTAGCAATGCATTACCAATTTGTCTTATCAAATATTCATACGAAGTATTATATATTTAAATTTTACTAAAAGCTAAGAGAAAACTGGAAAAAAATAACATAACAATACCATCACGGAAAGCTGACAGACAGGCAGACAGACAGACAGACAGACAGACAGACAGACAGACAGACAGACAGACAGGCAGACAGACAGACAGACAGACAGGCAGACAGACAGACAGACAGACAGACAGACAGACAGACAGACAGGCAGACAGACAGACAGACAGACAGACAGACAGACGGACAGACACACAGACAGACAGACAGACAGACAGACAGACAGACAGACAGGCAGACAGACAGACAGACAGACAGACAGACAGACAGACAGACAGACAGACAGACAGAAAGACAGACAGACAGACAGACAGACAGACAGACAGACAGACAGACAGACAGACAGACAGACAGACAGACAGACAGACAGACAGACAGACAGGCAGACAGACAGACAGACAGACAGACAGACAGACGGACAGACACACAGACAGACAGACAGACAGACAGGCAGGCAGGCAGACAGACAGACAGACAGACAGACAGGCAGACAGACAGACAGACAGACAGACAGACAGACAGACAGACAGACAGACAGACAGACAGACAGACAGACAGACAGACAGACAGAAAGACAGACAGACAGACAGACAGACAGACAGACAGACAGACAGACAGACAGACAGACAGACACACAGACAGACAGGCAGACAGGCGCAGGAGCACTTAAAGCAGGACTCAAAACTGGGGGTGTTCGATGAGGCAATTTATAATCGTCATAGCTTGATACATTAACGTTGTATAAAAGTATTCTAATAGCGTATAATAACATAGAGCTGAGAAGAGACAGAGCGGGCGATTAAGAAATAAAAACTTTTCTCCTGATCTTCAGACCAGTCCGTCGAACGTTCAGCAAGTAAAATTCATTAAGCTTCGATAATAAACAGAATAAGTCTTTGTAACAGGCTTTAAAACTTTGTCCACTAGAGATTACATTCTGTTTAGTAGTAAGATTATTGAGAATCCAGCTTAGCAACGAGTTATGAATAATAACAAACTAGGAGGCAGGGGAGGAACTGGGTCAGCAGAAATCGATTGTAGCAGCAGCGCTTGAACACCGTTCCAGACTGCGCGCTCCGCTTGACGTCGCGTTTGGAGCGCCGGCGGTGCAGCCCGGATGCCGGTCGCTTGCTGAGGATCGGCTAAGATCGGCGGAGCTCTTGGCCGCTTCGTGACTGGCTGCCACAGACTGCTGCTGCGGCGGAGGGGGCGGCGGCGGCGGCGGCGGTGGAGGCGGTGATGGCTGCCGGAAGCTGCTGACTCTCTCGGGCACTGGCGGTGGCGGCTGCTGCACCGACTGCTGTTGCTGCTGCTGATGCTGTTCAGTAGCGACCCTGGCGGCGTCCCTGACCGCCTGCCTGATGGTCTTCAAGAAGTCGTCTCTTGCTTCGGCAGAGCTGTTAAAATAATTGATCAAGTTTAGAGTACGAGTTTGGTCCGCGGTTGATTCACGCTTCAGCACCAGGGGCTTAAGCACCAGCGGCTTTAGCACCATAGGCTTTAGCACCAGCGGCTTTAGCACCAGCGGGTTTAGCACCAGAGGCTTTAGCACCAGGGGCTTTAGCACCAGGGGCTTTAGCACCAGGGGCGCCAGCACCAGGGGCGCCAGCACGTCCCTGGTATAATCCAAGGTGCAATGTTCCCTAATCTAACAGTACAAGCATACCTGTTAGCCAACTGGTACAGCTTCTCAACTCGATTGTCCTCAATCGAGGCCAAGTGGACCAGGTCCCACAGGTAACTGCGCTGTGCGTCGTTGGATAAACCGCATCGAACTTGGACGTCAGTGGCCGGAATAACAGTTTGGAATCGAATCAAATCGTAGTTACCAACGGTCTTGAAGATGCGTGAAAGAAAACATGATCAAGCTTTCTTAGTCTCAGTAACAACAAGCAATTATTTCTGTGACTATTTTCGGAAACAAGACTCACGTTTGCCGCCTCATCAGCTGGTCTGGGCTCCTGGCACAACAGGACCACCGCGTGGCGAAACACGAAACAGCTGGTGCACAGCTGCGGATGCTGCTGCTGCTGCTGCTGCTGCTGCTGCTGCTGCTGGTGGTCAGCCTGACTGCCGCCCAGACTCTCTGCCGAGTTCAGCCACTCCACTGTGCCGAACATGCGGAGCTCGCCAATGCTCAGGTCCACCAGCTGGAGTGGTAGTGAGTTGGAGTGAGTTGGAGTGAGTTGGAGTGAGTTTGATTGAGTTTGAGTGAGTTGGAGTGAGTTGGAGTGAGTTGGAGTGAGTTGGAGTGAGTTGGAGTGAGTTGGAGTGAGTTGGAGTGAGTTGGAGTGAGTTGGAGTGAGTTGGAGTGAGTTTGAGTTTGTCATATCATGTCAATGGATCATGGCTGGTGGGACATATGGGTCATCATAGCCTTTGGGTAAATTGTAGGTTTAGTTTTACGCTTTGATAGCCCAGCTTTTCAGCTCTCACCGGCTTATGCGGGTACACCTGATGAAACAGCTCAGCTAATTCATCAAAGGTAGCGCCGAAATCCTGTCGAATTTGTTGCATCTCGTTGACGTGAGCTGCCACTGGCTGGATGCAGCGGATTGCTTCTGCAATGATGAAGTTTTGTCAGGACGCGCCTGTTTTGAAACCGTAAGACACACCAGCACAAAGGACACAAACTAACAGGGTCAGGTAAGGACACAAACCAACAGGGTCAGGTAAGGACGAAACCAACAGGGTCAGCTAAGGACACAAACCAACAGGGTCAGGTAAGGACACAAACCAACAGGGTCAGCTAAGGACACAAACCAACAGGGTCAGGTTAGGACATAAACCAACAGGGTCAGGTAAGGTAACCAACCGCTCAGTCGTCGCTGCTCCTCGCTGCCCTGCTGCGCCAAGCTGTGCAGGCCCTGCAGCACGGCTGGATATTTGCCAATCCGCTGCACCGGCGCCTGCATCAGCGAGTTGATGTCCGCCCCGGCTTCTGCGGCTGTCGCAGTTCGATGATCGTCAACGGAGCCGGAGCTCTGGTGCTGCAAGAACTGCATGATGGCAGCCGTGTCGTTGCCTGCGTTGGTTAAGGAAAGTGGAAAAAATAACGTTTATACTGGGAAATGATCGCTACAAATAAAAATAAATATTCCCAGGAGGATCTGCCCCATAGATTGCCTCGGTAATCAGATGTCAGCGATCGGCACGCACCCGAGTCCAACAGTTTGATGCAGGCGAGGCTGTGCGCGCAGAATGCGCTATAGAGCTTGAACTGGTCCTGGTAGTGGACAAACGCCGACGCAGTGTTCAGCAGAGTCTTCTGAAAGTTGTTTTAATCGGAAGCGTTTTCGTTTACTAAGGTTCCTGTCCTTCTACATTTAATGGTCTCTTGATTAGTTGTTGTTATAATTTGAGTCAATGTGGGTCTTCGCCCTATTGTCAGAGCATGCTTCGGTGTCCACAGCTTGGACTTTCCTGACTGACGTGGCTACTGAGGCGTCTGTCCTTGGACCCCAGGCCCCGGGGGTTAAAAACCAATTAAGCAACTATCACCCAGCCAAACCTTGATGTCGCCGCTGTTGCCGATGCCTCCACCGCTGTTCAGCGCGTGGAGAAACTCGGCGTGGAAAGCTGCCAGCCCGGCAACGGTCTCGGCAAGCTGGCGCAGCTCCTTCGGCGGCGAGGGCGGCGACAGCCAGTCGCACAGCGGCTCCAAGTAGCGCACAGATAAAGTGCGCAGGCATTCAACGTAGACTCGCTCAGTTTCAAGCAGTTCAAGTGACGTCATTCGCAGACGACTTTCAACGCTGGGTCGAACTAGAGACGGATCGACAGTGGCTGATGAGGCAGATGAGTTTGACTGGCAGTGGCTGCCGGTGTCGGGCGAGGATGACGCCACGTTTGCCTGTGTAAAAATTTGGCGAGATGAATATCTACGGAATGTTTTTCAGTGACGATAATTCATTCTAAGTGAAAGCATTGCTCAAAGAGGTTCTCTGACCTGCCGCTTAAGCTGTTGCGCCCGCCTAGTTGCCAGCTCTCCGGAATCGATTGTGGCCGACTGTTGCAGCCTTGCCGGCCTGGCCTGCATCTTGGAGTTCATTGACGTCAGTGGCTGCTGCTGTTGCGTTGGCGGCTGCTGCTGGTGTCGGCTGGATCTGACTAGCAAGGTCAAACTGGACGACTTGTCGAACAGGTCTTCAATGTAGACCATGTCCAGTTGGGACACCAGCCGATCGTTTACGGCAACGAGCTCGTCGCCGGGTATCAGTCCGGCCTCGTCCGCCGCGCTCCCGGGCTCGATTCCGGCCACGTAGACGCAGAGAAATTCGCGCCCGCTGGCCGGATCGCGTTGAACCTCGGCCTCGGCTGTCAGACCGAAGTGTCGCGCTCCCTGCCGTTTCGACATCCGACAGACGCGACGTTGTTTCTCGCAGAGCTCGGCATATTGCAGGTCCTGCTGGCGAAGTTAGTGGGTCCGCTCTCTAGAACTTTCACACGATTGCAATTAAACAGCACAATCTAGTAGATTATGAACGTGCTAAAATGAAATTTAACAAGTAAATTTTAATTGAAAAAATACATGATTGGTTTTACTTTTGGTTGTTTTTTCCTGGTGCTTCCATGGACGATTAGATTAACGTAGGACGCAACCCACTCGTTTTCTTTCATTAAAAAATCAACATTGAGATGCCTTGACAAAAGCAGTTAGGGCAGTAATCATTTATATGTTACATTTTTTGACGGCTTCTCAAAGTTTTATTGATATTTTCCTTCATTTAGTAGAGTCCATGAAGGTCCCCCACAGCATGTAGGCCTATAGTATGGAAAGCATTAACCTTTACTAAGGTTGCTATCCTTCTACATTTATTGGCCTTTTGATTAGTTGTTGTTCCAATATCGAGGGACGTCGGATTGCTGACAAATAGGTACTCATTTAAATTACACCGATGTCCATTGACGTAGGGTACGTCGAATGCATGGAAAGACATCGAATGCATGGAAAGACATCGAATGCATGGAAAGACATCGAATGCATGGAAAGACATCGAATGCATGGAAAGACATCGAATGCATGGAAAGACATCGAATGCATGGAAAGACATCGAATGCATGGAAAGACATCGAATGCATGGAAAGAAATCGAATGCATGGAAAGACATCGAATGCATTGAAAGACATCAAATACATGGAAAGACGTTGCATGCATGGAAAGACATCGAATGCATGGAAAGACATCGAATGCATGGAAAGACATCGAATGCATTGAAAGACATCAAATACATGGAAAGACGTTGCATGCATGGAAAGACGTCGAATGCATCGAAAGACGTCGAAATGTTGCACGGGATCGTACATTTTTGTTGCTAAAAGTATTTGATTTTTTAGAAAAAGCAATTCCCAAACATACCGAACTTTCGAAGAGTAGCATTCGGCCAGGGAGCGACACGGTGACTCCGTCCGCTCGAGGCCAGCGCAGGTCGTAGCTGCACCAGTCAAGTCCGCCGCATTCGTGGCACACTGACTGCAGCAGTTCAACGACGCGGGTGGTCTCGTGAATGTTGAACTGAGTGGTCTGGGTTGGAAAAATTGACAATTGCACGTTTTCCTGCATACTTACAAGGATTTATATTCTTTCATAAATACTGCATGATGTGACAGGCAGGTAAAATTTAATAGTAAATACATGCTTAATTACCTCTCCGGACGGAAGTCGGATGACGATG
>NIVC01002899.1:40000-50000 GCA_002269645.1 Macrostomum lignano
TACTCACTATAAATATTTAACTCTGTTTTAATTTGCCCTTTTTTCACAGTTTTTTATTTACAATATACCCTGACGAAGACCCTGTTTAGGTCGAAAATTCGGTTATTTTCTTAGAATTAAAGAAATTGTGAATTTGCTTCAACTGTGTGCGTGGTTTCATTTCGCATTATCTTCTCCCGGGACCAGTGAAGCAATCTCACAGTTTCCCTATGCCGACCAAAAGCCGAAGCTGGTACAGCTCGCATCACCGCCAAGCAAGAGTACCTCAACAACCAAACAGTCGTCCACATGGCCAGCAGTACCAAGGTGTGCGTTCGGCTGTGAGGCGACTATCTCCAGAACATGGCCGGCAGTTTGATCGCCAGCGTGACGGCGATGTCAGATCTAGAAGCCGCCATCGCCAAAGAGACCGCGCTACGCAGGACAGGACGGGCGGCGACCGGCAACAACGTCGGAATGCAGGTGGGTCGCTGACAACCGCCGCGTCCGGAGTCGCCCGCCAAGTCAAACAGCTGTTTCGTGCTGCTCACCACCTGGAAAATTGGCAGGTGACACCATCTTCGATCCGACTAAAGTCTCAGCAGCTGAAAACACTAATCAGGCCTGCAGTGCCCACGGAATCGACAAAATCGCGGATTGCTGAGAACGCCGATCAGTGGGAAGTCAGCACGCTAGACACAATGCAGAGCCATTATGAGATCAGCATCCATCATCTAGCTGCTGAACTTCTGGAAGCCAGGAAGGACGCTGACCCTTCTGATTGGGAAACCGGCTGGCAAGTCGGTTTTCACTGGGCGGCGAAGGACCTCGGCAGAAGATTCAGCTACAGCCCTGATCTGCTGCAATACCGGCTGAAAAAAATGTCCATCGAGCTGAAGGTACCTGAATTTACTGCTAACAAAGGTAGGACTATCTCTTCTTTTGATACTGTGATTGTAAGCAACCAAACCACCAGCTCTATGGGGGTTCCCGTTTCAAACCTCTTGTCTGGGGTGGTGGGTTCGAATCAACCCCACCAAGCCGCCAGCCCTGTGACAACTGAGCAGGGGAGGGAGCAACCAGCAGGGAATCGTCCCTCCAGCCCTTCAACGGGCATGGAAGAATCTCCCGACTGGCGAGGCTTTAACGAGGAACCGAGCATGCTAAGCCATACGGACGAGGACAACCAAGCTTGCCCGCCGATTTTTCCGACAGAAGAGCCGCCTGAAGGGCTCAATTCGCAAATGCAGGGTCCAGTTGCCTGTGACCAGGGGCTGGACACGGGGGTGGTCTGTGACCAGACACCTCCACCTGCAAACTCCATTGCTGCTGATCAAAACGAATCAGCTATTTCAATACCTGCCATCTTGACTTCGAGTCGTCAACAGCAGAGTCAAGTCGCCTGTGACCAGGGGCTTGACACGGGGGTGGTCTGTGACCAGACATCCCCAGCTGCTGCTAATAGCAACAACATCGATGCCAGCCAAGCTGACTCTTTCGTGTCTTTTGCGACACCCACCGACAACGTTGCATTTTTACAGAGTAGATTTGCTTGCGCTGAGCCACCCAGGCTTGCCAGTGACAGCAATAGGGACAGTCTTGAGCTGACCCCTCCTCGATCGGCACTTGCTCAACCAAGCCAGATTAACGTCCATAGGGGACTTAAGAAAGACTGGAAACTGACCCCTATCGAAAAGTCAACGATCGCGATCGGCGATGAGAGTCTCTCTGAGCCCGGGCAAGCGCACCCAGATGTACAATTTGAAATTTTTCCGAATCTACGCGCTGAGAACCTAATCAGGGTGCTGCGTGAGCAGTTGAAAAGCCCTAGCTCAGCTGTCAAAGCGGTCATTCTCTTCCCTTGTGGTCATGACCTGTCGAGACAATTTGAAGGTGTCCTCGACAAACAGCTCACGACAATCGTGAATCATTGTCGCAAGGCCTTTCCAGAGGCAAACATCTACACACTTGACTCAGTGGTGGATGCCGAGGCAACGGACAGCGTCCGAAGCAATGTGGAAAAATTGAACCGCCATGCCCAGAATCTCAACCAGAAGGGGCACATGTCACTACCCAGACAGGGTTTGACCTTCCTGTCAGACAAGGTCACACTATCTGACCAATCGGCCTTGGAGGTCTTCAGGATTGTCTATGGCAAAGTACAAAAAAACTTGTAGGTTTTAGGAATGCGGCTAGCAACCAAGTCTTGAACTTATCGAATTATCGTCTTTCTGACTGCGAAACCGAAATTTTAGGAATGGGGAAGAACTTTGTGCCAGCCCCAATTGTTATGGGGTCCAGCGTCCTTTCTGACTCCATCAAGGTTTTCAAGCAGAGAATAGTTCTTAACTCCCTGCTTCAGCGTCGCACGTGTGCTTTCACCCCGCGCATCCCTTATACTGGCCGAGCTTCGATCCCCAACATCAACTTGGACAAGTGGCGCTCTCACAGAGACCTTTTTGAAAGCCTTGACAGGATTAGAATTCCAAGAATCATACACAACAAGCCAAACCTTCAGGAGCAGCAGAGAATGGCACTGAAGACTCTTCGAGACAATAGCAGTATCGTCATTAAACCTGCCGACAAGGGCAGCAATATGGTCGTTTTGAATCGAACAGATTACATACTGGAAGCTAACAGGCAGCTCTCCAACAGGACCTTCTACCAACCCCTTGACACTGCAATGAGCGCCCAGACCAGTGCCATTATCAAAGCCATTTTTCAAGATCTTAAAGAAGAAAAGATAATTACTAATCATCAATACTCGCAACTGATTCCGCCAACTATTCCAAGAGATCGAATTTTTTACCTTTTGCCAAAAATCCATAAGGATCCCGAAGAATGGCCTACTCCTGGAGTGCCTCCTGGGAGACCCATTGTCTCGGACTGCAGCTCGGAAAGCTACATGAGCGCCAAATTTATCGATCTCTTCCTACAGCCGATCGCTAAGGAACAAGACTCCTTCATCCGAGACACGGACCACTTTCAAGCGGCTATTAATGATTTGATTTTTGAAAAAGACGAAAATGTCTTTCTGGTTACAATGGATGTTGAATCCCTGTACACCAATATTCCCACTGATAAGGGGATGGACGCCATTAGAGATGCCTTTCAAACATTTCCCCAAACCTCAAGGCCAGATAACCATCTTCTTGCGCTCCTGGACATTAACTTGAACAAAAATGATTTTGTTTTCAACGACACGCGCTACCTTCAAATCAAAGGCACAAGCATGGGAAAGGCCTTTGCGCCATCCTACGCCAACATATTTATGTCTGCCTGGGAATCCAAAGCTTTAGAAACTGCTCCGTTTACCCCTCGTTTCTTCAAGCGCTACATTGACGACATTTTTATGGTCTTCGTCGGCACTGAAGACGAACTAAAGGAGATGCACAAGCATCTGAATGAGTTCGATTGCAACATCCGACTCACGATGCAATACAGCAAAGAGAAGGTTCACTTCCTGGACTGCTGTGTCAGTCTGACTGACGAAGGCAACAACAAGAGACTTTCGTGCTCAATCTACTTCAAACCCACCGATTCACGCCAGCTTTTAAATCCGGGGTCTTTTCACCCAAAGCACACTTTCAAAGGTATACTGAAATCTCAGTTCCTCCGTTACGCTCGCCGTTGCACATTTAAAGAAGACTTCGATGAGGCCAGCAGCAGCTTAACAAGCATCCTGAAGAAACAAGGATATTCTGTCCGCTTAATCAGGGATTCTAAAAAATCTGCCCTCATCCAGCTGGGCCTCTACATTGATGGTCGGTGGGAGTTCGGCTTCCAGGATTGTGGCAATCTAAGCTGCCGTCCTTGCAGAGAGCACGGGCATTTTGGCCAAGTTTGTTTAGGGTCCAGCGCTACAAAAATGATTTACAAAATTTGTCAAAAAGTCCGCTGTGACTCCAGGAATGTGGTGTATGCCATTCTGTGCAAGACTTGCAATGACCGCTGTATCTACGTAGGTGAGACTGGAGGCGCTCTTAAAGTCAGACTTCAGGCTCACCTGAGCGACATCAGACTGGCTAAGGACACCCCAATCTCCAGGCACTTTCGGTCACCAAACCACAGTATTCAGGACCTCCGCTTTATGGGTCTGTGGTACCTCAGTACTGAGTGCCTGACCACTAAAGAGGGTGCTCAACGCAGGCGGAGGAATATGGAGCAGAAGCTCATCGCTTTACTACAGACCCAGACTCCAGCAGGCTTAAACACCGTCATCACTGAAAAAGACGCCTGCATCCCAATAGTGATCCCTTTCACGGACCACTCTGGGCGAATTGTTCATCAAATTCGCACGGCCATTTCGAACCACGCTGCAGAGCTGGATACGGTGGCTGCCTATACTCGCTCACGCTCATTAAAGGACATTCTATGTCCATCCAATCTGCCCGCCGTAACTAATGGTCAGGCCCGAAACTCAAACCTCTTTTCAGTTGAGCACTAGATGTACAGATGTACACACGCGTTGCATCGTGCCCGCCAAACCATATTGATTATTTTATTTTATTCGCGTCTTTCTATACTCACTATAAATATTTAACTCTGTTTTAATTTGCCCTTTTTTCACAGTTTTTTATTTACAATATACCCTGACGAAGACCCTGTTTAGGTCGAAAATTCGGTTATTTTCTTAGAATTAAAGAAATTGTGAATTTGCTTCAACTGTGTGCGTGGTTTCATTTCGCATTATCTATCTATCTATCTATCTATCTATCTATCTATCTATCTATCTATCTATCTATCTATCTATCTACCTATCTATCTATCTACCTATCTATCTATCTATCTATCTATCTATCTATCTATCTATCTATCTATCTATCTATCTATCTATCTATCTATCTATCTATCTATCTATCTATCTATCTATCTATCTATCTATCTATCTATCTATCTATCTATCTATCTATCTATCTATCTATCTATCTATCTATCTATCTATCTATCTATCTATCTATCTATCTATCTATCTATCTATCTATCTATCTATCTATCTATCTATCTATCTATCTATCTATCTATCTATCTATCTATCTATCTATCTATCTATCTATCTATCTATCTACCTACCTATCTATCTATCTATCTATCTATCTATCTACCTATCTATCTATCTACCTATCTATCTATCTATCTATCTATCTATCTATCTATCTATCTATCTATCTATCTATCTATCTATCTATCTATCTATCTATCTATCTATCTATCTAAGCATTTCTTACCCTGCCTTCCTAACGGCACAGTCGGCCCTCTCGGTGCGGTCAAAGGCGGCCGCCGCGTCCCTCTCTGACTGGCCGATTCCCGCCAGGCTCTCCGCGGACTCGCTGTCGTCCTCCATCTCGTTTGTGTCGGCGGCGCTCCAGGCGGACTGCGAATGGCGCGATCGCTGATGAAGAACGGGAGTCTGGGGAGCCTGTCCTGACTTCGGCTCGAAAGCCATCGCTAAATTATAAGCCCGCTATAGAGTAATTTCAGCGCAAGACATCGGCTGCCGTTGCAGCTCGGGTTGGGCAGAAATAGATTGGGATCTTTAAAGCCGCCCCTGCCCAGTAAGTTCGACTCGCTATTGTAAAATATGGGAAGAGCGAACGAGTAGAGGAGGGGCCGGGAATTTCTATTCCGTGTTGAAAGTTCGCACGCGCCTTGGCTGAGAGTGAGAGGTGTCCACTCCCAGCGCAAGCTGGCCGGGTCCGCCCCTGGCTTCTATCAATTATTCTGTGCTGCAACAGACAGGAGAGAGAGAGAGATCTCCTCCTGTCTCTCTCTCTCTTCTTTGAACGAATCGCGTTTGACTCTGGACCACTGGGCCTGGGTCCAGTGAGAGACGGGGCTGGGACAGCTGCTGCTGGGGACAACCTTCCCTCTGTGTGCGTGTGTGGAAAAAATTGCTATACACGGAAACTCTGCAACACATGCCGGCCAATCCAGGAAGAAAAACAGGAAAAAGCAGTTTTATTGTCATGCATAAACTGTTTTTTAGGCTCAAGTTTAGAACAACTTGGAATAGAATATGGCAAAGAAATAGAGGATAAGGGAATTACAGTACAAAGTCCTTTAAAGAGCAAGTTGTAAAAAGTGTGCTGCGCACTCAGAACTTTTAGTTTAGTTGGAGGTTTCAGGAGGACTAAAGCTTTTAGATGAAGCAACTGGGAAGCTGGGGATCAGAGTTGTCAGGCGGGTTTGTGGGGCAGAATGGGACACAGCGCAGCACCTGGCGTTGCCAGCGATGGCTTCCCAACGTGGGATAAAATGCACTTTACTTCTATTGGCCTGCACACAGACTTTGGAATTAGTTCACCCGATGCCAGTGCTTATGCTGCAAAACAATTATGAGCCTCAAAAAATCTCCATCCTACCCGTGTCTAATCTCTATGCTACCCATGTCTAATCTCTATCCTACCCATGTCTAATCTCTATCCTATCCATGTCTAATCTCTATCCTAACCATGTCTAATCTCTATCCTATCCATGTCTAATCTCTATCCTACCCATGTCTAATCTCTATCCTAACCATGTCTAATCTCTATCCTATCCATGTCTAATCTCTATCCTAACCATGTCTAATCTCTATCCTACCCATGTCTAATCTCTATCCTATCCATGTCTAATCTCTATCCTACCCATGTCTAATCTCTATCCTACCCATGTCTAATCTTTATCCTTCCCATGTCTAATCTCTATCCTTCCCATGTCTAATCTCTATCCTTCCCATGTCTAATCTCTATCCTTCCCATGTCTAATTTCTATCCTACCCATGTCTAATCTCTATCCTACCCATGTCTATTCTCTTTCCTAACCATGCCTAATCTCTATCCTACCCATGTCTAATCTCTATCCTACCCATGTCTAATCTCTATCCTACCCATGTCTAATCTCTATCCTACCCATGTCTAATCTCTATCCTACCCATGTCTAATCTCTATCCTACCCATGTCTAATCTCTATCCTACCCATGTCTAATCTCTATCCAATCTAACTCTACCTCCTTTGCTACCCATGCCAAACCTCTAATCCATCACTCCCTATCTACCGCACATCTACTCCCAATCAATCAATCAATCAGTCACAGCAAGCTCACCTCGAATCTACCCGAAGCTTGCCGAGATCTACTCAAAGATCTGGACTGGTGCTGATGGTGCTGCTGTTGCCGATGTTGCTGCTGCTGCTGCTGCATCATGATTCTGCTGCTACTGTAGCTCCCAACAATGCCGCCTGAAAGCGGACAAAAAACCAAAAGTGTTTTGCTGCACACAACTGAAGCAGAGGTTAAACGGATTAGTATGCAAAGCAATGCGAGGCTATCCGTTCCGTCACTGGATTGGTGTGAATTTTTTATTAGAAAACTCTTCACACCCAGAACCCCTTCTACCCCTTGAACTCCGTAGCTGCTGTGCAGGAGTTGGCCTTTATGGCCTTCCAGTGCTGTAGTTTGGGCTAGTATCGACTAGTACCGACTAGTACCGACTAGTACCGACTAGTACCGACTAGTACCGACTAGTACCGACTAGTACCGACTAGTATCGACTAGTACCAACTAGTACCGACTAGTATCGACTAGTACCGACTAGTACCGACTAGTACCGACTAGTACCGACTAGTACCGACTAGTATCGACTAGTACCGACTAGTACCGACTAGTACCGACTAGTACCGACTAGTACCGACTAGTACCGACTAGTACCGACTAGTACCGACTAGTACCGACTAGTACCGACTAGTACCGACTAGTATCGACTGGTACCGACTAGTACCGACTAGTATCGACTAGTACCGACTAGTACCGACTAGTACCGACTAGTACCGACTAGTACCGACTAGTATCGACTAGTACCGACTAGTACCGACTAGTACCGACTAGTACCGACTAGTACCGACTAGTACCGACTAGTACCGACTAGTACCGACTAGTATCGACTGGTACCGACTAGTACCGACTAGTACCGACTAGTACCGACTAGTATCGACTGGTATCGACTAGTATCGACTAGTATCGACTGGTACCGACTAGTACCGACTAGTACCGACTAGTACCGACTAGTACCGACTGGTACCGACTAGTACCGACTAGTACCGACTAGTACCGACTAGTATCGACTGGTATCGACTAGTATCGACTAGTATCGACTGGTACCGACTAGTACCGACTAGTACCGACTAGTACCGACTAGTACCGACTAGTATAGACTAGTACCGACTAGTACCGACTAGTACCGACTAGTACCGACTAGTACCGACTAGTATCGACTGGTACCGACTAGTACCGACTAGTACCGACTAGTACCGACTAGTATCGACTAGTACCGACTAGTACCGACTAGTACCGACTAGTACCGACTAGTACCGACTGGTATCGACTAGTATCGACTAGTACCGACTAGTATCGACTAGTATCGACTAGTATCGGCTAGTATCGACTGGTATCGGCTAGTATCGACTAGTATCGGCTAGTATCGACTGGTATCGGCTAGTATCGACTAGTATCGACTAGTACCGACTATTATCGACTAGTTTAGACTAGTACCAACTAGTATCGACTAGTATCGACTAGTATCGGCTAGTATCGACTAGTACCGACTAGTATCGACTAGTATCGACTAGTATCGGCTAGTATCGACTAGTACCGACTAGTATCGACTAGTGTCGACTATTATCGACTAGTGTCGACTAGTATCGACTAGTGTCGACTAGTATCGACTAGTTCCGACTGGTCCCGGCTGGTACCGACTAGTATCGACTAGTACCGACTAGTATCGACTAGTGTCGACTATTATCGACTAGTGTCGACTAGTATCGACTAGTGTCGACTAGTATCGACTAGTGTCGACTAGTATCGACTGGTACCGACTAGTACCGACTGGTATCGACTAGTATCGACTAGTATCGACTAGTACCGACTGGTATCGACTAGTATCGACTAGTACCGACTAGTACCGACCAGTATCGACTAGTACCGACTATTATCGACTAGTTTAGACTAGTACCAACTAGTATCGACTAGTATCGACTAGTATCGACTAGTATCGACTAGTATCGGCTAGTATCGACTAGTACCGACTAGTATCGACTAGTATCGACTAGTATCGACTAGTATCGGCTAGTATCGACTAGTACCGACTAGTATCGACTAGTGTCGACTATTATCGACTAGTGTCGACTAGTATCGACTAGTATCGACTAGTACCGACTAGTATCGACTAGTGTCGACTATTATCGACTAGTGTCGACTAGTATCGACTAGTGTCGACTAGTATCGACTAGTGTCGACTAGTATCGACTGGTA
This sequence comes from Macrostomum lignano, assembly GCA_002269645.1. Taxonomy (NCBI): domain Eukaryota; kingdom Metazoa; phylum Platyhelminthes; family Macrostomidae; genus Macrostomum; species Macrostomum lignano. The sequence goes on from NIVC01002899.1 coordinate 49,266, forward strand.
CCGACTAGTACCGACTGGTATCGACTAGTATCGACTAGTATCGACTAGTACCGACTGGTATCGACTAGTATCGACTAGTACCGACTAGTACCGACCAGTATCGACTAGTACCGACTATTATCGACTAGTTTAGACTAGTACCAACTAGTATCGACTAGTATCGACTAGTATCGACTAGTATCGACTAGTATCGGCTAGTATCGACTAGTACCGACTAGTATCGACTAGTATCGACTAGTATCGGCTAGTATCGACTAGTACCGACTAGTATCGACTAGTGTCGACTATTATCGACTAGTGTCGACTAGTATCGACTAGTGTCGACTAGTATCGACTAGTGTCGACTAGTATCGACTAGTTCCGACTGGTCCCGGCTGGTACCGACTAGTACCGACTAGTACCGACTAGTACCGACTAGTACCGACTAGTACCGACTAGTACCGACTAGTACCGACTAGTATCGACTGGTACCGACTAGTACCGACTAGTATCGACTAGTGTCGACTATTATCGACTAGTGTCGACTAGTATCGACTAGTGTCGACTAGTATCGACTAGTGTCGACTAGTATCGACTAGTTCCGACTGGTCCCGGCTGGTACCGACTAGTATCGACTTGAATCGACTTAAATGTCGCTCTACTCGAAAAGTCTTAGTTGCACCCACCTTCGACGGCCGAGCCACTGCCGGTGGGCTGCATTCGCAGACTGCCAACACGCCTGGGCTTCGGTCGCTG